>CM030844.1:15010582-15163082 GCA_018105865.1 Metaphire vulgaris
TAGTCCTTGAGATGAAACGTCCTGAATTCCTAAAATAAACGCTCGGGAATTCGGCGTTTGACACCGATTCAGATCGTCTTCTTATCCTCGTAGAAGAAGCTTCGCGCGCAGCAGCTGTGCGCGTTGCAGAGCAGCTTTTGGCTGCAAGTTTTGATATTATTGAAGCCGTTTCAGACAGTGTCTGTTTCTGTCTACGTCGTACAGCTGAAAATTAAGTCGGCGCGATAGACTGTACACAGGTGACTCGATTCCCTTATCTTCTTCTTCTTCTTCTTCTTAAAGCAATGTGCACCGATTGACTGAAGCACATCTGAAGTGTTCCAGACAATGTAGAGCTGTAAGCATTCCGACAGAAACTCTAAACACACAGACGCACAGACAGCGGAATCACAAGAGACGAAAAGATTACACACGGCGCGAGAGATACTACAGATAAAACACACCGGAGTAGACAAAATCCTCCGATCAAAGTAAACGACCATTGCCCGTTCAGCCATTACTGCTCTCCATGTCTTAATAAAAGTCTTAAACGACCACACGCTCCGTGTCCAGTTGAGAATTTTAAACAAATTTATGAGATAGATAGATAGATAGATAGATAGATAGATAGATAGATAGATAGATAGATAGATAGATAGATAGATAGATAGATAGATAGATAGATAGATAGATAGATAGATAGATTCTCATACAGTAGTGGCATATAATATCCACAAAATCTCCAACCCAACCCAACCCAACCCATGCCGGTGTCGTATAAATTTAGTTCCGGTATAAAATAAGTACCGGATCAAATTCTTATTGGCTCCTTTGTATTTGTCAATTACTTATAAGCTCCACCTATACCCATAGCAACCATTACTGTAAAATACGTTCCAACCGCAAGTGTTTCGTATTAATGTGCAAAGCTTCAAGTAAAAAGGTTTATCGTTGAAAATGAATAAAAAGGAGAAAATGAGACCGATAGGATATGCTATCAGTCGTAAATTTATATCCTGCTTCTCGTGTAAATATATAGTTTCTATGTATGCGGGTCGTAAATTTATGACCTATGGGTCATAAATTTACGACCGATAGGATATGCTATCAGTCGTAATTTTTTTTATCATAATCAGTCGTAAATTTATATCCTGTTTCTCGTTTAAATAACTAGTCCCTATGTATACGGGTCGTAAATTTATGACCTATCGGTTAGAATACCGATAGTCCTTATAGTACCGATAGGTCTATAGGGGTATCCAGTGTTTACCAACAAGGTCCGGTTGCTCCGCCCACTGGTGGGCAGAAAGTTTTCAGAAACCATAGAAACCATTGTTGTCTATTAATAGACGCCAATGGCAGAAGCAGTTTTCTTGCCCACCAGCATAGATACTGGCTATGTTGGTGGGCATAGAGAGTGTTCTGGATACTCCCATATTTTATAAGAGGAACTAAAATTATACGTTTTATACGTTACGTTAAATTATACGTATACGCATAATTTTGGTTCCCGTAGCAACAGCTGGCTCCGCCCCGGAACCGCATTTATGGCGGAACAAAATTTATACGACACCGGCAATAGGGTTATTTGACCCAACCCAACCCAACCCACCGTATAATACAGTGTAATTTCTGAAACCACGACTTATTTTCTGACCCAGGCCAACCCTACCCACCATAAATATGGTAAAGTCTGACCCAACCCATGGGTTAACCCAACCCATGGACATCTCTGAGTTGTTGTTAGGTTTTAAAACTGATTGGACGTTTTATGAGAAAATTCAAATATTGACGCAATCGAAAACATTTCCATGAGTTTCTTAACGAAGAAAAAGACTTCGCCGTAGTCTCAGATGAATCAACATCGGGCTTCAAGAACGGACGAATCATGAAAGAGACCGCCGCCAGGTTGTGTCGATTAGGTGCATAGATGTAGTCTGGGGAAATTTAAGAAGACTCTTACTGGGATTTCAGTTATGATCAGAGTAGCAAGACAACGACAAACCAAAGAAGCAATTTCCTATTTTATATCACTTTCGCTGTTGTTCTCATCATCATCGTCGTCGTCGTCGTCGTCATCACTATGCAACGGCTGTGAATTGAGAAGTGAATTACTTGTGGAAGTACGGGAAGGGATCGGATACATTGTTGCTCTCTCCCTCTCTCTCCTCTCCCTCTCTCCCTCTCTCTCTTCTCTCTCTCCCTCTCTCCCTCTCTCACTCTCTCCCTCCGGCTGTCAGATCATTCAATTCATTGAGTATCTTCCGATCAAGACTTAAGACACATCTCTTTCAATTAGCTTTTCCTCCATAGTCAGTCTTTCTCTCTCTCCCTCTGACTGATCTCTGGAATGACCCGGATCTTTTTGCGGATGGATTTTAAAGTACCATCGATTGATACCCGTGGGTATTAGAACTGGTGCTTTAGAAGTGCATAATTATTATTATTATTGTTGTTTCAAAATGTCGGTGGAGTGGAAACGAGCGATTTGCTCTCATCATTTTCCCATTTCGATTAACTTTCCCCTCCCCATTTTGATGTCGCTGCAACGCAGTTCAGGTGGACTCGAATATAGCAAAGCACAAGACATAATACTATGGAGAGACACTAAGGAGACTGCTTCTTCCTTCGTTGCCAACATCGTGTGCCCAATTAACAAACTGTTGGCAGAAACGAAGGAAGGAAGAAAGGAAGGAAGGAAGGAAGGAAGGAAGGAAGGAAGGAAGGAAGGAAGGAAGGAAGGAAGGAAGGAAGGAAGGAAGGAAGGAAGGAAGGAAGGAAGGAAGGAAGGAAGGAAGGAAGGAAGGAAGGAAGGAAGGAAGGAAAGAAGGAAGGAAGGAAGGAAGGAAGGAAGGAAGGTTACGTTCGCTTCCTTTCAAGGTGGTGAATGGACTGAGGTGACCGTGAAAGATCTGAGCGCAAATGCTGAAACATCTGCTTCTCATCAAACGAAGATAGTGGCGACGAAAAACAAACACTGGCCAGACGTTGGGTCAATTATATTTATTTAGGCATACTCAATTACAGACAGACAGACACACACAGACACACACACAGACACACACAGACACACACAGATAGACAGACAGATAGACAGACACACACAGAGACAGACAGATACAGAGAGAGATAGAGACAGAGAGACAGAGAAAGAGAGGCAGTCAGATAGAGTCAGAGAGAAACAGAAAAAGACAGACAGGCAAGCAGGCAGTCAGATAGAGACCGACAGAGACACGCAGAGAAAGAAATAGGCGAAGAGAGACAGACAAAGACAGAGGCAGAGGGAGACAGAGAGACAGAGAGAGAGAGACAGAGAGAGAGACAGAGAGAGAGAGAGAGAGAGACGCTTTGGTTTCTTTTCCTTCTTTTCTTTTGGGTGAATCGTTCGTCTTCGGCGTCCATCATTTGTCGGCAAATATTTTGCCGTTTGAATCACAACCGAATCCACTGATGCACTGCTGTGGCCATTCAAACCATGCAATGACCATCTCCAGGCAGCCAAAGACGAGACTGTGAAAACCGATTCTAGGCCGTATATACCATGAAACCCCATCCGCTTTTCAAGATCCCTAGATCCCTTCTGGCTTCTGCGTATTTTATCCCTAATAATATACAGTGTGAAAGGCTCCGGCAATGAATTCTTTGACGATTTTCGGTCGACGAAAGCAGTCAAGATTCAACCGCAGTAGGCCTAGATGTCCCTGTAAATCGAAATATTAAGAGCGTATCCTAAGTTAAGACTTACAATATATCTCACTTTTCGAAAATACCGTTCATCTTATGCGCGATGAACAGTGAATTAAACGCCTGATAACGACCGCCCAGGGATATATTTCTAGGATTGTGAATTTGGGGGTGTCGACCTCAAATGGGGGGAGGTGTCCGGAGCTAATTAGTATGCATTTTGTATGCATACCATTGTCACATTACCAAATTGTGAGGGGTCGACCTCAAATTAGAGGGGGTGTTGGGGGTGTAAAAATATCCCTGCGACCGCCAGTTCTTGAAGACGGCAGTTATGGACCCGAGTCCCTGATATCAGCGATGACCACTTCTTTTTCTCCTTTTACTCGTCGATCCTTGTGGGAGGATTTTGCCTGAAATTAGTTTAATTTTAGGATTTAAAAATAAACGTCCAATCCGCAAACCTGAATCAATTTCTGCTTCTTCTTCTTCTTGACGGGGCTAACCTGTGATGGGTCCCCGCAGAATATAAACGTTTGGTTCTCCAAGGACGGAGGGCGTGGCGATGTATACAGCTGCAATTTCAAAATAGTTTATCCCTTGGATCGGCCCCTGTGGCTGCAGGGGACCCATCGCATTCGCAGACTTTGCTGGTGTCTTATTCCGTCCGGCCCTAATCACGAAATGCCTCTACATGCAGCTTAGAATTCCTGTTTGATCTGCAGCGCACAGTTTGACTGTCAAAAACAGAGAATCGCAAAATATATTTCCTCGCTCAGAAAGATAGTTCACTGCAGCTAAATCACCGAAGACCGATAGAGTTTTGACCCAACTGAATCTGAGTGGTCACTGATGATGCTGACTTAGCATTCTATAAGGGCAATGTCCGAGGCGGATGATCCATTCTGTTTGTGTGTAGTTGCAAGCATTTCGAACGATTTTGTAACAACTCCAATCTTAGGTAAGCTGCTTGGAGTCAGGGTCTCTAATCGGATCTCAATTAAGAGAGCGCTTAAGCCTAAAACGAAAATGCAACTCTAGCAAATCTCTAAGAGATAAGGCTAATTTTGATCGTATCCTATTTAGAATACGCTCGAATGAGCCTTGATTGGAATTGACTGCAGTCGATTGCTTCGTATACCGCGGATCAAAAGGTTTCCTCCTAAGGCATGAGATATTCGGCTGCACGTGATTAGATTGGCGTTGCAGCCTTCTAACAAAACACAGACTGATGCATGATGCATGGGGAGGCATCATCATCATGTGTATTTACGAATCAGAACATTGCGTCTGAAAACACTTTATCATCTTCATCGTCGTCATTTTCCAACTTCTCTCTCTCTATCTCTCTCTCTCTCTCTCTCTCTCTCTCTCTCTCTCTCTCTCTCTCTCTCTCTCTCTCTCTCTCTCTCTCTCTCTCTCTCTCTCTCTCTCTCTTTCTCTCGCCAATCGTATTTTGCTTTATCAAGCATGTAAAGACCAGAGCAAGTCTAGCGAATGCCAGTGAATTCGGAGGAGGAAGAGAAGGAAGAGGAGGAAGAGGAGAAGGAGGAGTAGGAAAGAGAAGAGATGCAGTAAAGGCCTATGATGGGGAGGAGGTCCAAAGTATTCCGGGTATGTGGGCGGTCGTTGGAAAGACGAAACATACGTCGTCGATTCTCTCTTTCGTTACTCTCAACAGTTTACAACCTACAAATATTTACGCATTCTTACACCCAAATACACTCGCATATAGGATACTGTATATGCACATATGCATATATATATATATATATATATATATATATATATATATATGCGAGTGCACGCGTGGACAGACATACGCACGCGCACAAAAGACTTACCAATGAATGCTGTCAGAGCTGGAGATGGCGTTGTTTGCACGCGTTGATTTTTAGTTTAACTGTGCTTTTTTACTACTGTTGGGAACCAATTGGGAAGGTGCAGAGCTGGATCCCACAGAGGAGTAGATTCAATTGAGTGTCGCTGTTCGTCTATACGTTCGTTCGTCTGTAACAGAAAGTCCAGAAATGTGTTTACGAATAAAATTTATTTCTTAGTAAAAAATGCGGTTTCTTCCAACAAACCTTCATGCATTTTACTTTCTGCGGTCTTTCTTATCTACTTTCTGTGTATAAAGCAGAAATCTCATTTCACGAAATTCGTTCGCATTCAGCTGTGAACAGTGAAACTGTGAAATTAATAGCAATGTGCAGAGCGTGGCCTATGGCCGCCTTGGCATTTGTTGCCATGAGCCAGACAGAGGACATCTGCCGCTACAGAGGATTCCATCAGACACGCCGTAACAGACTGGATGATCAACTCCTGCATTGTTGCGACCGTGATTACCAATAGAAGTATCCAGAACAATCTCTATGGTCACTGATCTATGCCCACCAGCAAGAAATCTGCTTCTGCCATTGGCGTCTATTAATAGACGACAATGGTTTCTATGGTTTCTGCCCACCAGTGGGCGGAGCAACCGGACTTTGTTGGTAAACACCGGATACCCCTATTGCTTTGTCAATATTTAAGAGCAGTTTTTGCATAACCCGCAAGTTGCAATTATTGGTAATCACGGTCGATTATCTTTTAGACATTCGCCGTAGTGTCATCGACTTTGAAGCTTTTTGTCATGTCCATATTTGACACAAGCCGGTGATATTTTCCAGATTAAATAGTAAACGGCCTTCAAATATAGTTATTCATCCAATAGGAATTCGAAGCTGCAAGGTAACTTCTATTAATATATATATATATATATATATATATATATATATATATTATATGAGTATTGAGTAACTGTTAAAAATGCGATGTCTCTCGCAGCTGGATACTGTGTTATATGCCAGGAAAGTTGATGGATTGGAGTCTCTACAGTCAGCCTCAATATACAAGCGTTTTAAAAAGTTATTAAAAATTAAAATCATTTTTACATTTACGTCCTGAATATACTAGTCTCATAATAAAGTTTTCTTAACAGTCAAATAATCATTGGAGGCAGTTGCGTGCTTTGAGTCGAAGGGATCGGTCCTGCTAATAATAATTGAACAGCTTCTCGTCCT
Source organism: Metaphire vulgaris (assembly GCA_018105865.1). NCBI lineage: Eukaryota > Metazoa > Annelida > Clitellata > Crassiclitellata > Megascolecidae > Metaphire > Metaphire vulgaris. The sequence continues at coordinate 15,017,311 of CM030844.1, forward strand.
GGGTGTGAGTTGTCTGGTCTCTCTCTCTCTCTCTCTCTCTCTCTCTCTCTCTCTCTCTCTCTCTCTTTCTCTCTCTCTCTCTCTCTCTCTCTCTCTCTCTCTCTCTCTCTCTCTCTCTTTCTCTCTCGGTGCATTTGCCGCATCAGAGCACTGCCTTGAAATGCTTCTAGTAGTGACCAGACCCGATGCAAAAGGCTCTCGTTATACGGCGTTCTGACCTCGCGTGACCTTCCATCGGCTTCTGTTTCTATTTTAGACAAGTTCTCTGTTTTTCTCCGTCCAATTTCACCAGAGATCTCTTAGCGCTTATAGCATAGCTGAATTTCTCAGAAGGAGAAGGGGTGCTGGTGACCGACGCCCCTCGTCACAAGAGGGTGCTTTGCAGACGGACGTTCGCTCCCCTGACGCCTCCCCCCCAGCCCAACCCGTGTCTCCCACTGCTCTGACCTTTGCTTTTCCCTCGCCCTGGAGCGCCTCATTAGTACGTTATTGGCAAGAGAGGGCGCGTAAAGGCGTAAACAAGGAGTTACAGTTGTAAGAGGCCTCCACTTAGGCATTACAAGGCTTTCGTTTTCGATCGATAGATGGCGAACTGAGTGGTGGCGGTGAACGCTGAGTCGTCTAAGAGCCCCGTTTAGATAACGTTGTCTCGTTGATTTGCCGCTGCTGTATTATAACAGGCCGGTCTCTCTCTGTCTCTGTCTCTGTCTCTGTCTCTGTCTCTCTCTCTCTCTCTGTCTCTCTCTCTGTCTCTCTGTCTCTCTCTCGCTCTCTTTTATTGCTTCTGGTTGCTTGTATCCGTTCTTCTTATCGTTGTCGCTCGTTATGTCGCCGCCGCCGCCGCGAGATAAGATTAACGAGCGGTAACGAATGTGCCGTTCACGCTGTGAACTCGATTCTGCGACGACACGACCGAGTACTCGCTACTACCGGATGATAAATAACGCGAGTAGCGAGTAGTCGGTATTTACGAATCGGCGTCGACTGAGATGAAGAGGTGCAAAAAAAACATTTTGGAAATGCGATCCTGACGGACCCCTGCGTCTTCGGCGTCGAGGGTTGCAACAACAAACACTTCGGTGGCTTCAATGGTTCGCTGTTCATCGCATCCGTTGAAGAGAATCCGATGCAACCTCTTCACTCCAATAACAACGATGCACTGAATATCTCTGGAACATAGTCTGTCGGTTTTTAGGTCATTATGTCAACCAACTGTGAGCATAGACTCATTTGATCTTCCAAACTTAAGAGTTAAAAAGCGTTACAATTGCACCCCTTGCAAAAATTGTGAAGTTTCGAGAAAAGTAAAATTATTAAAAAGTAACCTAGAATACTGAGTTAAAATATGAATTTATATAAGAATCCGATGAACTTTCTCGTAGTGCTAAATAATTTATAATCAGTTCAATAGATCTTGACAGTCTTGTACAGTACTTTTTGTTTCATTCGTCACATGACCCTGTTTTGCACCGCCTGAAAACTTTTTCACATATTTGGTCGCAAGACCCTGTTTTACACCCCTCTGGAAAAATTTCTGTGGACGCCCATGATTTAAATATTTATATGCTAAATGCTATTGAATTTTATTTTAATTAGCTAAAACTATCGCCTGCCGACGATAGTATTCAACTGGTACGGTGGACAATTTGGAATTTTGTCTGAATTTTAACAAAAGTTTGATTAAAATGGTTCATGGCCATTTAAGCTCTGTGAAATTTATGGAAACAGTTTTGGTTATTGACTTATTTTCGCACCGTAAAAGTACTCGTATGCTCAAAGTAATCGAGATAGAACTATAAACATGCGCATTAAAAGGACCACGTGCTAAATAATAACCAAAGCCTAGGAATGCTTATGCACGGCTATTTGCTGAATTTGGGTCAGGCATGTCGGAGGGAATCATCACATCAGGTAGGTAGGTCCAGCATCTTCATGCACCGAAGTATAAGGAAGATCAAGAACACGATACACCGATACCAGGGCTATCTATAGGATTATAAATTGGGGTGTTACCCGGGTGTCGGTATATTTCGGGGGTCCATCCTTGCCGTAAAAGCCTGACAAGCAAAAAGGTCATCATAGGCCTCAGATTAGGGGTGTTGGGGGTCGGTCTCAAATTGGGGGTGTTGGGTGGGGGAGGGTGTTAGGGGGGTGTCAAAATATCCCTGACTGATACAATGAGCCGAAAGCTACTGATGTTTGTCCAAACGTTTCGATATTTGATTTCGTACGATGCCATGGCAAACGACGTCTCGCGTTGTTGTACAGAATTCTCTGTACAAATACTGGAATTGCGTAGTTCACATAATAATAATAATACCTCTAATAGTATCTCTTTACGAGGGATGAACGAGTGTTACTACAGAGAATCTTGCTGCTGTCGGTTGTGAAGATGTCGACGGCCGTTGGAATAACTTGAAAGAGCATCGCTTGTGTTGAAATAACTGCAGGAACTCGCTCTGCTGTTTGACGCCGTTCCGGAGAATTAATGGACCGAACAGCCGGGTTCTTACGTCGATGTTTCTCGGTTCCCATCGGCCGTCAGAGGCTGCGAAACGGATCCTCTGACAGCTGCACGGACAGACTAAGCGGCTATATGCGCTTCCAAAGAGAGCTTCTCACACAACCATGAACTATATAGACACAAAGAATATGAACAAGAAGACAAGGAAGCAATTAGAGGAGACGCAAAGAAAGAAAAAAGTAGGGTAGGGGGAAAGAGAGAAACAATGGAGAACTAGTGGGAATGACGGAAAACTAGAAGTAAAGAATGATGGAAGGGAAATAGAAGGAAGGAAAACTAGATTTAAATAGGAAAAGAAATTTGACAGAAACGAAGAGAAACAGGAATGATGTAAAGGAAGAAACAGAGGAAGCTAGAAAAGGGGAAAAGATATACAGTATTAACATGCGTAAAATTTCTTCCGCAGTCAAATGATATAGTCTGCATTCTGAGCCTAATGGATTCTAATGCGCATATTTCAATAGTTTCCTCGGCTACAGAACCTTTCACTCCCTCATGTCTGTCTGTCTGTCTGTCTGTCTGTCTGTCTGTCTGTCTGTCTGTCTGTCTGTCTGTCTGTCTGTCTGTCTGTCTGTCTGTCTGTCTGTCTGTCTGTCTGTGTAATATTCATTCGATGTTCTTCCTAAATTTCTGCTACTGTTTGACACCTACTGTACATAAAATCAAAACTTATCAAAAGCGAAAACAAAGAGAGCGGGAGGGAGCAAAACAAGACAATAAAGCCAGACGGATGTAAAGAGTGAAGCAGTCAGAGAGGAAGAGAGAGAGAGAGAGAGAGAGAGAGAGAGAGAGAGAGAGAGAGAGAGAGGTGAGGAGAGAGATTCTGGAACGAGATAAGTAGAAGGACTGGCGCATTGCAAGTGATAAGACTTTTGAGAAACCGTTTCCAGGCCTGGCTTGTATTTATAGCATAGGAATTCCTTAGACACCAAAGCAGTCTTAGTCAGCAGATTATCAGTCTGCGAATGTTCTTCGACCTTATGCCTCCTTCTCCTCCTCCTTCTCCTCCTCCTCCTCCTGCTCCTCCTCCTCCTCATCCTCTTCTCTACAGAGTGGTTTCATCGGTTCACGAATCGTGCGTATACTGTATAGATGGAGTCTTATGCTGCTCGAGTATCATGTTGTCCGATTAATAGGACCGCCGGTATGACGATCGCTGTCATCACCATCAGCACAGACAGAGGTCGTGTTTCACCGAGCAATAATCCCGAGTCCCAACAGGCTCTCTCTAGTTGGCCAGGTGGGGTCGACGGACAGCGCATGCGATTTCAGAGTTTAAGAACCGATTAACTTGCGTAGAAGTCTTAAAGCCCGTTGCTAAGGGCTGCGTTGAAGTTAGCTCAGCATCAAACCAGAGGCACCAGAGGCGGTTCCAGGATTTCTTGGTGGGGAGATTAAATGAATTCATAGAAAGTTGGTGGGGAGGGATGAAAAGAGAAGGACAGAAATCAATCAACTTTGCCCGAAAAAGGCTGACAAAAGGGAATTTCCCCCTAACTTTACTACACTTTCATCAAAAAATAGGCTGACAAGCAAAAAAGGTCATCCGCAGTCTTTTCCCGTAGTTTTTCTACCCAAAAACATAGGTTTCACAAGCGAAAAAAGTCTGGAAGTCCGGTGGGGGATGCATCCCCACTCATCCCCCACGTGGAACCGCTACTGAGGGGCACCAGTCTTCCCCTAGTCTCGCGATTAATTCGAATTTCTCGTACAATTGACTTTAATGAAATTTAAGAAATCGCGTCTTCGATAGAGCGATCACGGACCAGAACAATGTTTTGATCATCATCATCATCATCATCATCAATCATCATCATCATCATCTCGGCTCTTTGCCAGCTTATTGCTGCAATGGCTAGATAGGAGGAAATGTTTGCAATGTTTTCTTTCTTCCGCTTGTCTTTCAGCTTCTGCGATGTTGATTTGTCTGAGTTCGAGGTCTTCCTTGATGTTGTCAATCCACCATTTATTCGGTCTTTCTTTTCTTCTCTTTCCCTGTATCTTTGTGTGTAGAGCACCGGCTGTTTTTCATTCTGCACACATCTTCAAACTATGTTAATCTTCTTCCAATCTTTTCTGCAATATTATCTTTTAGCCCAATCCGTTGTCTCGTATCTTCATTTCTTATCTTTTTCAATCAGTTCACCTCAGTGTTTGCCTCACGAAACAACACATTGCTGCAACCATTAGCCTATTTCCAGTGTTTTCCACTGACTCAGAAGTGCAAATATGAAATTGACTTGAAATCGAGAATCGCAGGGGCGGCTCTAGGGGGTGGGTCCGTGGGTCCGCGGGTCCGGACCCACCCAGCCTCGGTCAGGGGCGCCCAAGCAAATTGTGCAAATACGCAGAGAAATTTTGATTAGGGGAGGGTGAGGGGTAGTCTGAGCCGGGTCCTGGCTGTGTAGATTGCATTAGACCCACCCAGTCAACAAAATCCAGCGCCGCCCCTGGAGAATCGTCTTTTTCTGGTCTGAATCTCACTGGCGTTTGTGGTGTTGCTGTACAGAATTCAGAATGTCCGTGGCTGCTCCAGTTGTGCAGAACAACACCGATGGGTCGCTGACGATCCAGTACGTTCCGTCGACCAGCGGAGTTCACGAACTGAACTTTACCTACAACGAAAAGCCCGTTCCTGGTATAAGACGGAAGAAGCGCGCAAATGACGATCCAATCCGATATTATGTCCACGAGTCCAATCTCTAGAATCCAATCCAACCAAACCCATAAAATCTCCAACCCAACCCGTGACGATATTGATTACTCGACCCAACCTAATCCACCGTAATACATTGCAAAATTTTACACTATTACTTATTTTCTGACTCAACCCAACCCATCATTACTATGGATAAGTCTGACCCAACCCAACCCAACCCAACCCATGGACATCTCTGGATGGAATAGGCGAAGCAACGTAGTCATTCATAAAACAGAGGGAGATCTTCTATTGACCCAGATGGACTGAATTTGAGGACGACATTTTTCGCTATAGTAACAGCTAGGCGCGATGTTGATATTGGAAAATTATGTTGGATTTCTAGATGAACAAAAAGGCAACGGTCAGTAGAAATCTAAGGAAAAAATTCATGAATTATTAAAAATAAGAATGAGACATTTTTCGAGGAGCATCTGCGACTGTGCATTCAGCTGTTTTCGTACACTGTTTCTCCGAAGAACCAACAAATTTTAGATAATTTTTTAAAGTTCTCGCAAAAAGTGTTGCATAAAGGTCGATTCCGTTGTTTGTTTATCAGTTAAACGATTTCTCCTGATTTCTCTTAAAGCCTCCTTTCGTTAATTCTGGCGAGAGAAAAAGATTGCAAGTTCAACGCCAAGACCCAATGTAGCATTTGTATAGCGCCTGTTTTATTTCTACCCTGAGGCTTTCGTTCGTTTTCACTATTTTATTTTATTTCGTTAGCTCGGTGAAAATTTTACAGTTGCTAAATCTGTGACAAAACAGGACACTAAAATATGGTCCCGGAGGAAACAACTGTTGCCACTTTCGACGACTAATTCAACTGTTTGGACCGACAAACATTAATCTGCCCAACGCATTTTCACTGATACGCTATCTGACAGTAAGAGGCTGGATTACTTAATGCATTTATAGACGTATCCCTCTTTGTTGCCTCGACATTACGCTCCCGAAGAACTTGTGATAAGAGATTATCAAGAGGCAGGCTGAAAGTGCGCCTTTTATATATATATATATATATATATATATATATATATATATATATATATATATATATATATATATATATATATATACTATATATATATATATATATATATATATATATATATATATATATATATATATATATATATATATATATATATATATATATGGAATGCAGCAGCAGTGTTATACAGAGTGCAGTATAAATGTATAAATGTTTGTAGGAGGTCCTTTGCGATTGAATGTAGACGCAACAGACAATGGTCACCTGATCACAGCCTATGGTCCTGGACTTTCGCACGGGGTGTGCGGAGAACGCCAGCAGTTTCACGTCGTCAGCGGTCATTCTTCGAACGGTAAGCGTCATTCGTCATGACACGTCATCACCGGGCGTCATGGGCGACGGTCACGAGCACAGTTCAGGCTCAGAGCTGCATGACTGCGCATGCGCTGTCGCACACGACGACGACGTTTCAGAAATATTTGCAGCTCAGACATTCGCCTAAGAAGAGCTTTGTGAACATCTTAACTGAAATTCTGAATTGAAGTAGAGCGGACATTTTCGAAACTGATTAGTTCATCTGACGGTGCAATCTACCACATAAGAACACCACCTGAGCTATAAGTTCAGAGACAGACGAAATAAGTTTCAACGTTACATGAAGGCAAAGGTCGCTGACGCTATTGACGGCATATTCGAGCGCCTAAGAATAAGCAGCTACTGTTGTGCTGCCAGCTGCCTACCAAGGCGCTTTAGAAATCCACGAGATTTTACTTTACTTTACTTTACTTACTTATTGAGGGCGTCTGCTTCACGACAGACGCACTGAAAAATTGAAGAGAAATTACACAAGATTCTTTTTTGAACTTGACAAACTTAACTTTTGAGACCATGGCGCAGTTAGGGCTCCTAAATGGGGGGGGGGCACCAAATGCTTCTATAGACCGATATTTATAGTCCCGGTTTACTCTTCTTGCAGGCTTGAGAGAGCGTGGTGAGCTGGCAAAACGGGACCCAGTCTAAAAAATTTAGGGTAATATTAAATTCAAATGTTCGGATTTTGATCATATTTTCAGACTATATGACGGCATTTTTCGCAATTTAAAAAATGCTTTCAAGCTGTTTTCAAGCTTCTAGCGGGGTCTGGGGCAGAGTCCCAGCCACCCCCACAGCAATCATCTTGCCCACTGTAAGATAAAATGTTCTTAATGTTTCTGCAAGAATTTTCCCACTATAGTGTTCGTCTGTACAGAGGGTGTCCAGACCGCTTTCCCCTCTTGTGGCTGTGCAAATGAACACGAAGACGCAGAAATTTAGGGTAATATTATAAATAAACGGTGATCTCTGCAGGGTGTATATTTTAGAGACCTTAGTTATGGTTTATTACTGATTGACCAAAAGCTGTAATAGGCCCAACAACTACTTATATCGATTCTGCTGACAATCAACGTACACCTCGAGAAAATTTCTCTTCGATTTTGCGCCCATGTCCCACGAGTGATTTCAGCCCGATTAAGGGGGTCGGTCCCTGACTAATTCGTGGCTACGCCAATGTTTGATACGACAGATTCTGATTTGCAGCGCTAACTCAAACAACGAATCCATTCGGTTTGTTAACTCTTCGCACCGAAAGTAGGTTTAGACAATAATTGGTGGAATGGTTTTGTCCTTTTGTTTGAAGATGCCATCGACGTCAAAATCGTCGGTCCAGCAAGAACCGATATTCTGAAGAAGGAGTTCCGCAACGGGATACTTTCGATCGAGTATCTGCCGATCTTCCCCGGCGAATACAGCGTCAGTCTTCAGTACAAGGGAAAGCACATCTTAGGCTCACCGTTCACGCCGACCATTACAGGTCTTACGTTACATTACAATGACCTTAAATGTCGTCACATCAATGGCACTGAAATATACGTATTCAAATAAACAGCGACGACTCTGATGGCTATAGCTATTATGGCTGTGAATACTGGTGATGATGATGATGATGATGATGATGATGATGACGACGACGAAGATGAAGAAGAAGATGATGATGATGATCGATCTGAAACAAAATTATCAGACCAGATAATATGCAAAAGGCTCGTTCAGTGCTTCAATTTAGCATATTCTCTGAGATTGTACACATCGCAGTTCTTGGTTTATTTTTGAAGAGGAGCGCTCCAAAGTAAAGCCATAACATACGAACACGATTAGACTGATGTAGGTCGGTTGGCCTTCTGAGCGTCAGATATTTAAGATTTCGTGTCAATCTATGATGATTCCATTTGAAAGAATTTATAATTTTGATTTGTTTTTCTATTTCTAGGACAGGGTCGTAAGAAGTCGCATCTGTCGATAGCGGAGACGAGCGACTATGAGCTCGGAATCAACGCCAGCGTAGATCCCGCGACTCTTCAGGGCACCGTTCAGTTCCCAGATGGCACCGCCGAACCATGCATACTCAAGAAGCTGGCCAGTGGAAAACTAGGTACTGGCGCTTTCTATTTACACCTAGGCCTATCTATAGGGGTGCGGTGGCGTAGTGGTAGAATTTTTGTCATGCAACCGGAGAGTAGTGGGTTCGAATCTGACCGTAGCCATTGTTTGAAGCGACCTTGGCAGGTTGTTCACTCTTGACTTGCTCCGCTCTTACGATTCTTCACTTTGTGAATAGTCAGACCATGCTGTGGAGGCTTTGGCCGGGGGTTCGTGCCCCTATTGAATGTCTGGCCCCCCAGTGGCTCCCCTGTTGGGACCCTATACTTAACACTACATACCTATCAAAAAATGGTTGCCCCATGCTTGAAAGTTGTCACCCCAGTGGCGTAGCCAAGGAGAGGGGTTGGGGTTAAAACCCCCTTTGGCTGTCGACGGACAAATTTTTCCATGCTTTTCCAGGCATTTTTCATTTTGGACGCGATTTTGGGGGTCAAACCCCCTTGGCTGGCTGCCGATCGAAAAATTTTTTAAGTGCTATAGAAAATATTTAGAAAGAATACGAAGGTGACGACCTTTTTTTGCTTGTCAGCTCCTAAAAAAGAAAAATAAGAAAAAATTTGCAAAGTTTGGTCACGATCGAAACAAAAATCCCTCTCTTCCGGAAATCCTGGCTACGCCACTTTGTCACCCCAACGGTCCCCCCCCCCACTTGCCAAATTCTGGAGCCGCCACTGAGTCAGACATAACGTTTGCTAACAACCATGTAATAATAATAAACAAGTATTACATCCGTCCATCCATCCATCCATCCATCTGATCAGCCGTTGTCTTTATGTGAGAGAAAGAATCGAATGAAATCTTCTCTTCTTGTCTTTAGGAATCGGTTCCTTCGAAACAGCCAAGTCCGGAACTTACTCAGTCGATGTCCAGCACGACGGAGATCCGTATTCAGGAAGTCCGTTCCAGGTACGGATTTCGGAGGCTCAGGTGGCCAACGCCGCGAAGGTCAAGGCCACTGGAAGCATCGAAAAGGCTCTTGCCAACGAATGGAACGAAATCAGACTGGGCGCTACAGAAGCCGGTACGTTCGGGTTGGGAAAGCGCGTCTGAAAAGCTTCTTTTTTTCTATTTACGTGCAACGGATATTCTGATCAATTAGGAAAGCCGGCGATAAAACTATCATTCGAATCGTAAAATGAATCGACAGATGTTGCGTTATTAATGGCCGAACGGATCCTATATACAGAGGAAGCGTGATTTTTATTTTTAGAAGTTTAGCAGACACTGTATACATTCAAAATGACAGATGGAAAGCAGACAGAATCGAAATATCTGCAATGTCAACAAATGATATTCCGTCAACAGCATTCGTGTCTTTTACTACGATTGATCATTATAATTGCGTTGATGTTTTTATTTTGATGCCGCCCTCTGTCGATTTGTAATAATTCTCGCTTCGTATAAACTGTATTGGCCTAAACGATGTGTGATAAACTTTCCGAATGTTCAAAGCAAGGATTTAATTCTGATGGTTTTTCTAAGATTCTGAGCGTAAAGCCGATTGGCCAACCAATGCTCTATCCAGGCACGTAAGGGGGGAGATTCCCAGCTCAAAACTTCAAAATCCTTCCTCCCCCCCAAAAAAAGAGATTGTGAGCAGTGACAAAGCACACGCACTGTGACCTGTGTTCACATTTGCCATGTCTTCTTGCACTAAGAAATATCATTTCCCTCCAGCCAAGTCAATCCCCCCGCCCCAAAGGCCCGGAGTGTGGATAAAACACTGTGGCCAGTTTGAAAATATCGTACATTTGGAAAATTCGCCAACGTAGACTCAGGCGTAGAAAGTCATCATTTTCAAAAATTCGTAAATCTCAACTCCTCTGTCGGCACAACTCTCCTACTAAAGACAAAATAAAAACAACTTTCATATTTAATATACATTTATTTACTAGCTGCTTCCCCGTCAGAAATGACGGGCAGTGTTTAATCTAGACTCTGGACTCCGGGGAGGGGGGAACTGACAAGGCCGGAGAAGTCAGCTAGAGGGCTGCTGTTAGTTGATGTAGTATGCCAAAATTTCCGGGGGAATTTGAAATTTCCGGGGGGAAGGGCAATTCCCCCCGGAAACGGCCTAGATTAAACCCTGATGACGGGGGAGCTTAGCTATTTCCTATCCCGATTTTTTGTAAATGTTCTAGCAGCTTGTTCAGTGATTTGGTCTGTTACCCCATACCCATTAGTTTATTGCTCGCCGTTCTGACAAGGCCATTCCGGTTTGACCCTGGCTCTAAATCGGATTGGATTTGGCGCGTCATTGGCTGATGCCCTGGGCATTATGATAGTGGCGCCATAGAAGTTGATTGATTGATTGAGCTGACGTAATGCTAAAATTAAATACGTCTATCATTCAATTGACTGTCAATCCTAGGTTACGGTACACTTGGAGTGACAGTCGAAGGTGGTCATCATTCGGACATGGAATACAGCGCACTGCCGAGTGGAAGGGAGTTCTCCGTTAAGTATCGTCCACATGAACCTGGATACTACCTGTTGAACCTTAGATTTGGCGACAACCACCTGCCAGGTAATCTCATATCATGAGCGCAGCAGCAGCAGAAACTGAATGTCTGCGGAAATATATTTATCTGTTCTCCAACTAATTTTAATGAGACAGGTTTTGAATTCAGTTGAGTCTCTAGGGAAGTCACTTGGCATGACGGTCGAATGTAATTGTGCGACGAGTGAGTGACATCGGGTGCTTTACTGTGTAACAGGCAGTCCATTCGTCGTTAATGTTGGTGGAAAACCGTCTGGAAGAATAAGGGCGCTCACCTCACGACAGGTCCAGGCTCCGGAGATGTGTGTTGCCGGACAGGAGTGCACAGTGTTCCTGGCACTTCCAGGTATATCTGCTTACTTCCATCTTTAATATTTGGGGCAACGCCTCGGCTGTCTTTGAATGGATATTCTCTTGCGTACAGTAATTCGACAGAATGCAGAAAATATCTTTCATATATATAATTGACAATGCAAAATATTCTATCATCAATAACTCCTAAGCATTTTGTGTCATAATTTGAATAGTCGTGCATTAGGACCTATGTCAAGTGTACATATTCCAAGTGCATGGTTCGTCTCCTCAATTGTTGTTGCTTACCTGTCCTCTGCTGCTGCTGCTGCTGCGTGAATTAGCTGTTTTGTGGTTTCCTGTGTGCTCAGGTGTAAGTCCACTGGACATGGAAGCAACGCTGACGTCACCCGCAGGAACCACCGATCTCTGTGAGATCCGGGATCTTCCGGAAAATCAGTTCGAGATCAGATTCAAGCCCAGCGACCTTGGAACGAATATTCTCAGTCTCAAGCAAAAGGGAATTCACATTTCCGGTGCGAGGCAAAAAAGCTGACATCTGACGTCAGAATACTGACTTTCAATTCGTAGAAAGAATGACAAAAATAGTCGACGATGAAGACGACGACGAAAATGATGACAACGACCATAGTAGGCTAATGATTCTACAGGCTATATACAGCGTCTCCTCAAATCGGGATCCATTTGTAAAACCTGGTTACAACTTTTCCTGACGTGGGCCGATTTTAATGAAAATCATATTGTATCACTGCATGTGTTCGCTACAACGTTCACTTTTGAAAGACATGATTCTAATTTACACATTTTATGAATACTCTTCGTCCAGCGTGTAATATTAATGCAGTTGCCAAATAAGCAACACGTCCCTATATTAGGCCTATGGACCATTCACCTTGACGCCGCTGTAGCATATTTTATTAACCCCCATATGATAATGACTCCCCAGTCGTATATAATATATAATAATAATATGCCACACCGGGATCAAATGTAAAAAGGCTGTTAAATGCGTGGTATGTGCTGCATTTTGCAACTGCAATTATATTGCGCTTTAAACGAGCGATTTTAAAATGTGCAAATGTGAATCATATCGCATGAAAGTAAACTTTCTAGCAAACACATATCTGGAAAAATTATGACCAAGATACAAACGGTTCCGATCTAATGAGACACCGTATATAATGACACGAAAATGATGCATGTCTGTTCTGTCTTCCACAGGAAGTCCTTTCCATTTCACCGTTGGAAAGCCGTCGGCAGGTGGAACTCATCGGATGGAATTTGGAGGTCCAGGCATTGAGGGCGGATCACTGGGCTCAAAAGGTAGACGCCTCCTCTTCAGACACCTGCGACTGATCAGTCTAATCTTTCGAATTGACCCAGCATTTCAGTGGATATATTTGGAATATTATCGATTGAAACCTCTGAGTATTAGAACTAGTGCTATAGAAATGCATAATCAGCACGATTTATTAATTGTTTTATTAATCGATTTAATTATTAATTGATTTATTAACCGATTATTATTTGTGATTACATCTGTCGCGCTAAAAATAGATCGCCTGACGGACAAAAGATCTTACGGAAATATATTTCGGGATCTTCTACGACATTAGAGATAAAACTGGACACTTCGTTTTCAGTAGAACGTTGATAAAAAGCATACATTTGCTACATTTTTGGCGGTCTGAGGGGCGTTTTTCTCGGGTGTTGGATCCCGACCACCTCTAACCCATGACAGTGCATGCCTGTCTGGGGTGCCTTGTCAATAAGATTTACTTTGATTGTCGACCTATCAGGCAAAATGGGCTGGAACACCCGACTATGTACGGTATGTAGACCTGCCGTAAAACGCTCCGAATGATTTACGCCAAACTGTGACGGACAGAATACAAGGAATTCGGACAAAAAAGGCGAAAACGACGAATAAACATCGCGGAGACGTGTCTGTCGGTTCTTCGTTCGCAGTCAGACGCTTGTTTTCTGTTGTTGTTTTCGTTCGTGCTCTGCAGGCATTTTCAACATCTACACCCACGAAGCCGGAGCCGGACTTCTCAGCGTCGCCATAGACGGTCCGTCTAAGGCCAACCTGGAAATACTCGATAAGATTGGAGGATTTGTGACTGTCTGCTACACAGTAGACAAGCCAGGTACAGCCTCTCTCTCTCTCTCTCTCTCTCTCTCTCTCTCTCTCTCTCTCTCTCTCTCTCTCTCTCTCTCTCTCTCTGCTGGTTCAAAGCGACGATATCATATCGTAATGCCAAAGGTCAAACGACACTGTTGCACTTTGGGCGACAGTGATGAACGACTTATAAGAGCGAATAATGAAGGCGTGGACAGTGGACACTCTTTGTCAATTTTTCAATAATTTTTCAATTTGCTTTATAGATTTTTAGAAAGATGGATGGTTGGTATCATTGTTTCCACTTGGAATTCTCGCTTACTACTTTTCGTTTTCATGCCTGGGATTAATTTGTCACCATTTGATATTCTGGGTTGGAATCTGGTTGTGTGTGTGAGAGAAAGAGAGAGTGAAAGTGTGAGAGAGAATACATTTCGTCTGTCTGTCTGTCTGTCTGTCTGTCTGTCTGTCTGTCTCTCTCTCTCTAACTCTCTCTCTCTCTCTTTATCTCTTTAACTCTCTCTCTCTTTTTATCTCTCTTTCTATCTCTCTATCTATCTCGCTCTATCTCGCTCTATCTATCTATCTATCTATCTATCTATCTATCTATCTATCTATCTATCTATCTATCTATCTATCTATCTATCTATCTATCTATCTATCTATCTATCTATCTATCTATCTATCTATCTATCTATCTATCTATCTATCTATGCACGATAGGCCTACATCCATCCATCCATTCATCCATTCATCCATCCATCCATCCATCTATCTATCTATCTATCTATCTATCTATTCATTCTTAGGGATCCGTTTACAAAAGGAATGCCCATGTATGCCAAACAGCTTAATCCTCAACAATTTCCAGTTACATCGACACTATTTTCGTTGAATATAATTAATTTCAGTGTAGCTAACCGACCATAATTTTTATACATGGAGTGAGTGAGGTCAGTCAAATAATGCATTAGCCAAAGCATGATGGTGCGTGTTTTGACGGCGTCAAATGTCCAATATCTTAACGACTGTTAAGTTGAGGACCAACGTTTGGTGCAATGTGCGTTCTATGCTAAGAGCCAAAAAGCAGAGACGAAGACCTGTTTCTCTTGGAAGTGTTTTTGACGATAGGTTTATACACAATCGGAGTCAAATTCAACGATGAGCATGTGCCGAGATCTCCGTGCAAAGTCAACATCGACCCCGAATGCAAAGAGGCAAAGATGGTGACGATCCAGGCTCTCAGAGACCGTGGAATCGAGGTCAGTGGAAGAGGGGCTCTCGAGCGGAAGAATAATTCTGCTGCTTCATTATTTTCATCTCAGGTTAACTATGCGATTCAGCGTGTGAGGGGACGCGTCATCCATGGCCGCTTGTTCTTTGGTCTCAAACGAACACTTCTTTCGCTGCATTAGAAAGTTAACAGTCAAGTGAATATTGCGATATTCCGATCAATATTATAATTCCGTCTTAACATGTATATGGCCAATTTCTCAAAACAAACATTTAAAAAATGTTGCCCGCAAAGAAGAAAATGAAATAAATAAAAATGATAATAATAATATATAATAATAATTTAAAATACTAATAACAACTTGATATAACATATAAGTGATTTAATGGGATCTATCCTGTGTTAAAACGATTTGTGAAGTTTGAATTTGGATTGTGATACCAAATCATCTGGATCGATTGAATACTGAGGTTTATAACCATGCATTAGAACGGGAGAATGAAACTCGATTTTGTATCGATCGGTCTTATATATATATATATATATATATATATATATATATATATATATATATATATATATATATATATATATATATATATATAATATTATATATATATACTGAGTTATTATTAAAGCAGAGCGAATTAACTCCAACTGTCTCATGTACAGTGTACACTGTACAGTATAGGTCGTGTAAATTCCTTATATCGATAGTTAACTGAATCTTTCAGCGCTCAGTTGGTTTTAAACTTACAGATTCGATAATTGTGTGAATGACCTGCAGATGAGCGCTTTCCCCATTCTGTCGCCTATCCTGTTGTATCCAAGTGTAAGAGCATTAGGGCCTATTATTATTGTCGTCGACCATTGGATGGGTCTTGTGCTTCAGGTTGACAAACCCGCGACTTTCGGAGTCAACCTGAACGGCGTTCGGGGTACTCTGACCGGACGCGTGTTTGCTCCGTCGGGACACGAAGAAGAAATGTTCATCGAAGATATGGACAAGGATCTCTACTCCTGTCGATTCATCCCGAAGGAAAACGGAGTCTACTACGTCCACATCCGATTCAACAACGTCCACATCCCCGGCAGTCCTTTCCCTATGCTGGTCGGCAAACTCGGGGCAGACCCGGCCTTGGTGCTGGTCAGTGGAAAGGGCCTCGAACGGGGAGTAGTGGGTCAGTGCAAGGACTGTCTATAGTCTGTCCGGAAAAATCGATTCGGATCGCGATTTATAAAGCGAAATATTCACGAAATGATTCCGATCAAATCGAAAGTTTGCGTGCTTTCTTTGAAACGATGGAAGTATAACTGCCTGTTTCTGATCTGATTCTTGGATTATGAAACGGTGTGATAGCGCATTGACAGGATAGAAAATCTTCTTCCTCTTCTTCTTCTTCTTTCACTTAGACAACGAAGGTCCGTAGCGTTGTTCTACTATGGCCGCGAACTTGGGCTTTTTCCCATTCTTTTGCAAATGAATATAATTTTCTGCAAAAGAATGGGATAGAAAATATTCGAGTGGTGAAATGCTTAAAAGTCATTTTGTAGAAGGATAATTAACTATTTTTCTCATCAGTCTATCTTGAAATTCAAAAAACAACGTGACATAATTTCCTGTAATGAAATCGACAACTGACCGGTAAAGATTCTACTATTAAAATGTCTACCGATTAAAAAGAAACATTCGAGGCAGAACGTTGTTAGCGCAAAATGGAAATATTAGGCCCTGGGTCACCGTCCAAACATTTCTTAATTTTCTAACAAGAAAGTTAAGTGTCTTTTTCAAAAATGAAGGGAACGTATTTCGTTGTTGATTATATCCGCATAGGCCTAATAAAAAAACGGCCCCCGGTTGATTTTATATGATTTTCATATTGTCATTTTTGCTTCCAAAAGTTTTCTGCATACATCGGCACGATCATTGCTTAGTCTATGTCCTCTCTTTACTTGAAAGAGAGCTTCTACTTCTTTTGAAATGTGTCTGAAGATCGATTTGCGTGTAAATATGTTCGCAGGGAAGCCGAGTAAGTTTCTCGTTGCCACGACCTGTCCGGGAACAGGGCTTTTGACCGTCTCCATCCAGGGTCCTTCCAAGGTCCCGATGAGCTGCAATGAACTGGACGAAGGGTACGAGTTTACGTACACACCGAAGGCTCCCGGTCAGTACCTGATCGCCATCAAGTACTGCCACGTCGGTATTCCCGGAAGCCCTTTTCAAGCGATCGTCGGAGGTGAGTTGATGCAACGCTCAAAAACAGAGTTCCTGCGTTTCTCAAAATTGTCAGTTTGCTGTGTCTTTTGAAGACCGCAGTCATGGATTCCTTTTGTCTCCCGCAGATCCTTTGGCCACGGCACGGACACATAATAGCCAGAGTTTCTGAACCGCCCTCTGGCAATGACCTTCAGTCGTTAGCTTTCGCGTTGGAACTGGTGATCATAATTATAGACCTCGTGTTGTGAAGCCATGGAAATGGCCTCTGATCTTTCCCTGATCGTCATTTTCAAAGGAGTGGAATTCGACCAATGCACTACCACGAACATTTTTCTGACCAGGGATTTTTTAAACCTTCAAGCAGACCTATCAGAGGGGGCCCATTGGGCCACTTAACGCGGCCTCTACTTAAAAGGGGTTTCGAAATAAAAGGCCTATATAGATTAATTATTTTTCTAATTCTCTTAGAGCTCTTAATTCGTATTAAGAGTTAGAGGACTGAGGGACCTAAAATAATTTGCAAGTGGCCTATTTCTCCTCTTACCTCTGAAAGGCCATGGCTTCAAGCGACCATGAACCATTACCATTACACTAATCGATGAGGCGTTGATTTAATTTCATTTGATAAGACTACCATGATGAAATTATCCTCTGCCTAAAGGTAAAAGATAATTTTCTTCAGAATTTTCGCCCTCTCAGACGTAAGGGCGTGGAGATTAGAAGAGGATGAACGCTTTTATGAGCCCAGGAACCTGAGGCGCCCTACCCCTCCCAAATTCAAATTCTAAAGCAGAATTATGTCCGTTCAAACTGCTCTCTCTCTCTCTCTCTCTCTCTGTCTCGTCTCTGTGACTGTGTATATATATCGCTCGTTCTGTTTCTGCGCCGAGTGAAGGCAGAGGCAAGGCGTCGGACATGACGGAGACGTCCAATATGTACATCGAGGCGGTCGAAAAGAAGCCGGGACGAGTGAAGCAGTTTCACGGAGACGCAACCAAGGTCGTCGTACACGGACCTGGACTGAAGAAAGGATTCATGGGAAGAGCGGCAAATTTCAACATCGACATCAAAGACGCAGGTAAGGAGACGTAGTAACACGGGTGAATTAGTGGTGACCGGACAAAATGTCACCGGACAAAATGTCACCGGACAAAATGTCCGCGGATTAGGGTTAGTGTTAGGGTTAGGGTAACCGTTAGAGTAAGGATAACATTTTGTCCGAGGACATTTTGTCCTCATGACATGTTGTCCGGTGACATTTTGTCCTAGCACAGAATTAGTCTTTGTTGAAGTTAGGGCACTGTAACTAAAAGGAGGGAGATCCAGTAAAACTCCTTAGCGCATAAAGCAGTTCTCAATAACACTAACTTAATGCCGCCCTATATAAGGTTAGCCAGCAAAATGCCGGTTTGTCGTATAAAGTTCTAGAACTTCTCAATAATTTTTTTAAAGGAGAAGCGTTCTAACAACTTGACAGTGAATTTGAGAATTCGAAAGCTGTAAGTCGGTGCATGTCCATCGCATATTGTCACAGATGATGGAACGCTCAATTGATACGCAATGCGTCCTCATTTATGCTTTACTGTAGCTCAAATCACCAGCGACAATAAATTCACCGATTCGTTTAAAACTGTCTTTTGTCCAACCGGTGGGTTTGCGATGTGAGCTCCTCTCAAAGGGATCTGAGGCAAAGTCCCAAATCCCAAAATTTAGGGTAAAATTAGATTCGATTCTTGATTTTGGAGCAATTTTTCGGACTTTATATATATGACAGCATATCGTTAGTCATATGAAATTTTCTCACCGGTTTGCACGAATCTCAACACTATTCGAGACCCGAATGGGGGGGGGGGTGGACGGCCCACGGTGGCTACTGATTACGAAAGAATCTAAGCCTTAACAGTAGTCAGATGGAAAACGTTTGGCCGTTTTGAACTCTAACAGGACAGGACCTGTTGACCGTTGCGATGGTTTCGAACAACGGGAGT
This sequence comes from Metaphire vulgaris, assembly GCA_018105865.1. Lineage (NCBI taxonomy): Eukaryota > Metazoa > Annelida > Clitellata > Crassiclitellata > Megascolecidae > Metaphire > Metaphire vulgaris. Next base: position 15,036,382 of record CM030844.1, read on the forward strand.
CCAGTGAGGGAGCTGAGCGTGAAGAAGCAGAAGGCGGGGACCTACGTCGCCAACTACATCGCCGACGAAAAGGGCGACCACGTCCTGACCGTTCGCTGGGGAGCCAACGACGTGCCCGGGAGCCCGTTCATGGTGGGAATCAACTGAACGCATCGAACCGTCCACAAGAATACCGGGGGCCAGATTGATACCTACCGCAAAATGGCCGAACTCCGTTGAAAATAGATGCTTTCGGTCTCTAAACGATGAAATTATTTTGCATTGACAAAAAACGCAGTTTCTGTAAACAAAGCACACGGGATGTGAATCGAGATCAGATCCCACTTTGGTTCTCGATTGCAACTGAACATCAAGAAATATTACTAAAAGATCGGACGATTGTTAATATATTTACGCATTTCGCTTTTCGCAAAATTGACGTCAATTTTGCAATCTAGGCCTATAATAACGAGTGTTCTATTTTTCTCCCATTGTATTGCAATTCTTGAAACAGAGCGATGTATGAAGTAAGTAGTCCAAACATATCAAAGCATATGTCTACTCCTACGTGCTCTAACTATTTATACCCATTAGCCAGTCCTAAGCTGATTCCCAGCACTGCTTTTCCAATCCTGATAGGTAGAGTGTAACCGTGTTTCAGCCAAACGCTTGCTTGAAATAGCACAAGTGTCTAAAGTCATGGACCATAATAATAATAATATTATTATTATCATCAGCACTTGCACTTTACATTTTCCTCTGTCTTTGTCAAGTATTTGATTAGGTATTTCTAGTTGCGGATCAATTTAGTTTTTTACATGATCGTTTACAAGCGCTGCCATTTGGTGCATTTGATTACGACCGCCAGTTGAACTAATTGTTTCAAACGTCTAGTACTGTAATCAATCGTCGTTACTCAATATCACAACAGATCAACCAATTATGCACATTGGTAGTCATGTCTTGTTCACTGTAGGTAATGCCCATTTCACAATTTGAACCTTTCTTCTTTTGTCTGTAAAGTATGAAACTGTTAAGAGAATTTGCTAGTAATAGTAGTGTGTGTGTGTTACGTTTTTGCCTCATTTTAAAAGTGTTATTAGTAATTGTCTTATTGAATGGATTGAAACAGCTGTACTGCTGCTGCTGCTGCTGTTGCACATAGATCTGCAAACACAAGTAGAGTCAGTTCTGGTGGCGTTTGCTTAAATATTATAGTATTAAAGAGGAATTAGGTGTCCCGTGCATGAGATTGTGCTTTATTGGTTGTCTTACGATGCTTCATAGACGTCGAGAAGCTTATTTTTTCTCGAATAAAGACCGCTCGCTCATTGTTATTAAAGAAGTTATCAGCCGTTTTAAATCTATACATCGATTTTGGGGCGTTGGATTATCCAAATAAGTAAGAAAGCAAGCATCGGTGTTCTTCACTGACTCGCTTTTCGTACATTGTATTCAGCTTTATTATGACTGATGTGTCGTTCCATTGTGTGATGAATCGCTCTCTAGTAGTTTGCTCCAAACTCAGTTGTGATGCGAGTTAAATATATAGTCCGGCTGTTTAGTTTAGAAGTTGCAGCTAAGAAGATCGTCTTCCATGACGACTCATCTGCTACTTCTACGTTTTCTATGCATTTATGTTTTACTTAATAAATTGACTTTTAGATTTTACGTTTCTTTCCATTTTCAAATTAATGCAGTAATCTTTTCTCGATCTCTGATGATCCCATGAGCAACATCAAACTTCTAAGGATCGATCATCAGAGACCAAGAAAAGTGGAAGTCCATGGCCGCCGACGCCACAGCACAAGGAGCTCATAGGCCTACACACGGAACACTGGAATAAACTTTAACTATGAATATTTCTGCGTTCTCCCAAAGGGCTCTAAGACAAAGTCCCAACCCTCAAAATGTAGGGTAAAATTAAATTCGATTTTTGAATTTGGAGCAATTTTTCAGAATATATACACGACAGCATATTGTTGATCATATGAAATGTTCTCATCGGTTTGCACAACATCAACACTCTAGGCTAGAAGAAGAAGAAGAAGAAGAAGAAGAAGAAGAGGAGGAGGAAGAAGAAGAAGTAATAGTAGTAGTAGTAGTAGTAGTAGTAGTAGTAGTAGTAGTAGTAGTAGTAGTAGTAGAATAAGAAGAAGAAGGAGGAGGAGGACGAAGAAGCAGCAGCAATAATCTTGGCAGCTGGTAGTAGTTACAATATGGATGCATGATTTATGACCATCGTAATATTCGCAAGACAGAGATTAAGTAGCATTGTCAGCAAAGGCTAAATGCGACGATGCGTATTTCAATCGAACGGTAAAAGAATTTTCTGTTGTCATGAATCACGCGGCACTTCAACAATAATAGCTATGATTAATTAATTAATTATAGTAAGTTTGGAAGCATCAATGAACGTGCAAGTATTTTTAGTTAGAATATTGTAACTGTCAATGGATATCACATGTTACTCATTTGGATTTTAAGAACTGAGTCACAAGGACAAGCACAAGGACGAGGACAAGACCGTTAAGGATTAGGATTTAAACTTGGACCTTAGCAGTGGCGGTCCACATGTGGGACCCGGGGGCCCGTGTCCCCTATTGAATGCCTCTCCCCCAGTGCCTCCTTGTTGGCACCCTATAGGCCTACTTACTCTACTTACTACTACATACCTATCAACAAATGGTTGGCCCCATGCTTAGAAGTTGTCTCCCCAGCGGCCCCCCCACTTGCCAAATCCTGGAGCCGTCACTGGGCCTTAGGACAATGAGAGATTAACATCGCTTGGCATCGAATGCATTTGCACATTGTAGACATTCTAACACGCTAACCTAATACTAAAATACGAAGGACCTGTACTCCATCTTTACTTAACATCTTTAAGTCCAGGTAAATAGAAACAAAATACAAAAATATACAAAATACAAAAAAACAAATAATATAATATAACATAATATAATATAAATAATACACATAAAAATACAAAAAAACAAAATAGAAACAAAATACTACTAAATTAATGTGATACTAGAACGACTACAGAACAGCATAGAACCATACCTGGTAGAAGAGCAGGCAGGATTCCGAAAGGACAGAAGCACTGCACAGCAAATCCTGATATTGAGACTCATAGCGAAGAAAGAGCTTGGAGAAAGAACAAGCTAATATACAACTGCTTCATAGACTTCAAGAAGGCGTTCGATACAGTAGAACATGAAATGATCTGGACAACCTTGGACTCCTATGGGGTAGACAGCAAAGCCACAAGAACGCTACAAACCATGTATAAAACCGCAAAGGCAGCAGTAAGAGTAGGACAAGAACTAGGAGAATGGTTCGGGAACAAAACAAGGAGAACCAGTCTAAACTTCATTGCAGAGCCTATGGGATTGAGGGTAAACATAGAAAAAACCAAAACAATGGTGTTTGGACAACAAGAGGCCATAACAGTAAATGAAGATAAAATCGAACACGTAGCAGAATTCGAATACCTCGGAAGCCTGCTGACATGAGATAACGACTGCAGCCAGGAGATAAAAAGAATAGCAAAAGCAACAGGAGCAATGGAAGGGTTTAAAACAATATGGAAAAGCAAGGTCATGAAAGTCGAGACAAAACTGGAAATACTAAGAACGTCCATCTTTAGTGTATTAGGCCTACTATGCGCATCGGAAACCTGGACCATAAAGAAGAGGGACAAAGACCGACTACTAGCTTTTGAAATGAAATGCTATAGGAGAATTTTGAACATCAGATGGCAACAGAAAATAAAGAACACAACGATACGAGAAAGAATTAAGAATAAAACAAACATTATGCAAATATTGATACGGAGAAAAATGAACTTCTTTGGGCACATATGCAGGATGAAAGATAATAGACTGGTGAAGAAGATCATGCTGGGAACAATGGATGGAGAAAATCGAAGAGGGAGACCAAGAAGAGAGTGGATGGATGACATCGAAGAATGGGGGAACGCGGAGCTGCACACACTGATCAGAGCGACACAGGATCGAGAAAGATGGAGACAAATTGTGATTCAGGCTGTCGACACCTACGGGTACAGCACCCATGGAGCTGGATGATGATGATGATGAAATAGAAACAACTATAATAACCATTCAAATTATTTATTGTATTCCTCATTCGCATTTAATTAAGTCAAATTCACGTAACTACGGACCTTGAATCCATGAACAGTAGTCAAAGCCACTGTTTTATCGCATAAAACATTTTCTATGAGATAAGCACACACTGTAGTTAGATAACCTCTACCAAACAGTGCTTATTCTAGACTTTCTCTAAGGGAATTTTCCTCAAAAGTTTGAATTCCCCCCAAAATGTTTTGACATTTTGGCAAGTAGTATGACCTCCCCAATATCTGCTACCCCCAAAAATGTTAAACTCCCCCAATGTCTAGGAGGCTAGAATAAACACTGTCTACCAAAGGTGTTCTTATCTCTTCAAGCAAGATTCATACACTATCGTACTTTATCTATGGGGTTTTAACATGACAAATGCGCTTAAAGAAAGGAGGTTACAACACTCAAAGCTCTTTCTACGGCTGTATATCAACGCCGTTAAAACGTTAACAATACAAACTAATAGGCTGCCCAGTTCGGTTCTTGTTAGAAAGTCTGTCGTCGAAGCGATTGTAACGCGACTTCGTCCTGTTATATCGACTGTTCGTTTTGCATAGACAGAGTCTACGGCGGGGGAGGATGGGTCTTGTCTAAACCAACACGAAGCTGTAATCGTCGCTAGGGTCGCAGGCGTTGTCTTGACGATGCCGTGACGTCATCGTCCATTTGCCGTGACATCCGGGAATGGCGACCGCCTTCCAGTCGGTGGTCTTCTGGAAGACCCCGTGTCCGCTGCACCTGCCTCCCAGCGCCTTCTTCATCGAGAAGTGCTGACATTCGACGCACACCGTGGCACCCTTGCGCAGTCGCTTCGACCAGGTGGACGTTGAAATGTTGCACGAATGGAAGACGTCAGTGACCAAGAACTCAGCCGAGTAACTACACACACACACACAAACACACACACACATAGACATAAGACGATATGGTCAAGATAATGCTGTCTTACAAATAGCGGTAGAGAGCCGATTGGTAACAAGCAGCGCTACTTCTCAGTGGGAACGCACAGGAACGGCGTTCCCACGCCTTTTGGCCAGATTCGTTCAGGCCTAATATCGATATGCAATAATGCGCGTTTTACTTACAATCGGTTCTTTTTTCAGTGGAAACACACGGTTGCAGCGTAAATTACAATTTAGAAACAATGAGCTACATTTTATATAAATATACCAAGTAAGTCTGTTATTCTACTTATATATATATATATATATATATATATATATATATATATATATATATATATATATATATATATATATATGGTGCTTCTTACAACAAAACATATGTGAAACGAGCTCCTAAACCTTTTTTCCTACAAAAAAGCACTGGTAAGAATCCTGCATTGAAGAGGCTGTCAGTCCAGAACGGGTGATCGAGGTCTATGCTCTGATTCAGTGATTTAATTTCATTAACCCCTTAACTGGGAACCCCGGATATATTCGTCCATTTTACATTGAGTTACAGTTAAATACCCGGTTAAGGGGTTAAAACAGCTAGTGTGTTTGTTGTGCTTGTTTAAAGGCGTGTCCGTATCAAAGACGATGAACGTCTCTATGGGACAGGTTTTCAGGTCTTTGAAGAGAAGAGAAGTACTCACGACGGTCTCTCTGTTTCCGGTGTCGAATAATGTTCGAACAGATTCTTCCTGATGTCTTTGTACGGATCGTATTTCTTGCTTCTTCGCCAGGTGGCGAACTGAGCTGGAATAATGTTTCCGCGTTCTACAGACAACAGAACAGCCATCAACAAAGTCCGTTGGAAAGAGAGCACAATGCGCCGACCTACAGAAACTCCAACAGGACTCTTAAATGCACTCTATTAGACTATTAAGCAATGACGAGTTCCTCGACTGAAGAAAATCGCTCAAAAGCCAGGTTTTAGAAGACTTTTATAAAGTTGAATAGCAACGAATTAGCCATATTTTTATTTATTCAAGTAAATGATATTTGGCGATGATCTGATCTGAACATTTGAGAATGTGTGGTCAGTAATAGGCAGAATAAAGCGACTATATCTCGTTTGTCCTTTATCTGTTTATCTGTTTATCTGTTTATCTCTATGCCTTTGTCTCTGCCTCTGCCTCTACCTCTACCTCTGTTTCTGTCTTGTCTGTCTGTCTGTCTGTCTGTCTGTCTGTCTCTCTCTCTCTCTCTCTCTCTCTCTCTCTCTCTCTCTCTCTCTCTCTCTCTCTCTCTCTGTCAGATGCTCAACACCTTTAGATATTGTTTGCCACTGCTGTAGGAGAATCTATCTATCTATGTATTTATCTACAGTGGCGCAGCTAGCTTATGCAAAGTGGGGTTGTTAACTGGAGGCAATATGCAACTGAACACAAGCGGGGACCGCGGCCACCACCCCTCCCCCCACTGCCCCTTATTAAACCAAAAGTCAATGGATTTACATAAACAATTGTGTTGGTCATACTTTTTTGAAATGAATAGCCTTCCGGTTTGACGTCGTTTAACACGGGTTGTTGACGTGGCCTTTGCGTCCAGCACTCCACTTAACAAGGCAGTGAGGCCTTTTGCCTGTTTAGGTGAAAGTCCATATTGGCCATTTCACAGCGTCAGTCATTGAATTTCGCGGCAGGTCACCCCGTACCCCTCTTTGCATTGGCACTGGTCAGCGCTACTCCTTTTGAAGACCCGCTCGTACGACACCGTCTATTTCACAGCTACGTGTTTCAAAAGAGTTACCTATAGTTTTTAAATGCATAAGATCTCTATGATATCATACGATCCAAGTTTTGCATAATATTAAGATCATTATTCGCACTCTGAGAGGGTTTTGTTCATCTCTGCTGAATAATGGGTAGAAAATTATATGGCGCTATAATCTTCGGTCTTAATAAACTCGTCTCAAGTACTCGCGTCTGTTGAAATCACTTCAAAATGGCGACGGAATGCTTTGCCGACAGGTCGTCAGTAAGAGTTGTCGTGCCTTGAGCAGTTGTAACCGAACGGTCGCGCATAATTTGCAAAGCGAGTCATTCACGAGCGGCGGCGTTTCGTTTACTTTCGATGGCGTGACGCTGAGGAATCAACTCACGCGATCACGTGACCGAGTAACGCGATCGTCGTCTGCTCTGTCACGTCATGAGCAGACGATTGAACGAACGATGGATGACCAGACGTCAATCAATCACAATCGAGTTCGTGCCAATTGCCAAGCCTCAACTTCTGGAGCGCCATCTTTAATACGGTGCGTTTTAGCATCGACCGTTGACCAAATCCTGGCCTCATGAGACACGAGTCCAGTGGAGAAATTCAAGCTGGACAGCCTGACAGGAGGATGATAGCGGTCTACGGTAGATATGTCGTTGCAAAAAGGGGCGAGTATTGAGTGGGGATGTTGGAGATATTTCAGTGCAGTGAGTTCTGAATCGGGTCTTTCAAAGACACAGAGTGCAGCATAGCATTTGGCCATCTGTCAGCACCGATATTTTGTCAGTGTCTCTCTCAAAAGGGCCCATCCATATATTACGTACGCAACGAGAGGATCACGGATTCAAGAGATTTTGCGTACGGGGAGGGGGTCTCGACTGAATGTGTGCGTACGCACAAACACAGATTTATATAGGGTAAACCAATGGAACACTGGCCTTCAATTACAGTCCTGGCCGATTTTAAAATACTATTTAAGGGCGATTGTGTAACATTTGAATGTTTTATTGTATAGCTTTAATAATGTTCTACTGTATTTCCTTAATAAATATTAACGTTAGAAACATGATATTAAACACTTAAATTTAATAGTAAAACAATTGCCTCGTGACTGTGGCAAAAATTATTTTTCAACCGTTGGTGTGGGGCAGAGAAGCTATAATTTGTACGTATGCATAGGGGAAGTCCAACAAATTTACGGGTTGCAACAGGGGGGTTGAAAATATGCCTTTCTTGCGTAGATAATACATAGATGGCCCTTAGCCTGCTACGATGCTCAAGAGAGGATGGGGGCGAAATGGGATGAAGGGGTAAAAGCCAAGAGGAGGAGTGCATGGAAGACGACAGAACTGCACTCTGTCTCAAAGTGCTTCGGCGATCGACAAACAACACCTCTGGAGGAGGTCAGAGCTTTCTGTCTGTCGACAAAATCGATGCATTCTCCAGACAAGAGACTCTCTTTCACCGATACCCTTAACAGGTACACAATCGTTGGCATTCGCTTCTTTGCAGAGGGCATCAGCACCCAGGGTTTTTTCCAGGAATTTGCGTTCGGGGAGGGTGTCCCAAATTGCGGGGTGTCAATGTCCAGTGTTGAGTCTTAAACGGCTAGTTTTTCGTATGATAATAATAATAATAATAATAATAATAATAATAATAATAATAATAATAATAATAATGTGATTTTAAGCGGTTTTATATCATCCGCATACTGAAATGTCTGATTTGAGCATATAATACGCAGTACGAAACAGCTGCATCATAACACCACTGTCCTTCACAGCAGCTTCACACTACTTTTAACATCAGTCTGTTTGGGTGATGGCCAACACCACCCCCTGGCAGGGGGTGTAGGGGTAGTGGGGTGTCTGTCAAAAACCGGGAGTGTAACCCCCCTCCACCCGCTGGGGGGTGTAGATAAATCCCTGTGACAACACCTAGAGGGATTCAACCTTAGGCGTCGTTCACCTGTGTAGAGATCCTCACCTTTCAGTTCTTTTGCGTTGTGAGCCGCTCTGGCATGCTTGCACTTTTCTCCCTCGCATCGGATCTTCTGGGTGATTGCTCCACAGCTCTTTCCTCCATTCTTGGCATCGACGACCACCTTTCTGGATCTGTGTTTTCGTCCAAGTCCACAGGTGGCGCTGCAGTCGCTCCAGTCGCTCCAATCATCCGACAGAATACAATCGACAGCTGGAAAATAATAATAAAGTTCTAATGTTTCATAATTATTGCATCTGAAAATATTACGCCTGCGCTTATTAATTGAAACCCCGTTAGGTCATTTCACTCACCCGAGTCCTAATTTCGTTTCGGAAATTGTGTCGATTGGAAATCATGCATGAATGGGACTTCGCTGTAAAAACATCCACTTAGGCATATACCTTCAGTCAGCTTTTGCGTCAAGAAACAAGGAGACGCCCTATCAATCGATCAATTGATTTCGCTGATCAATCAACCAATAACACTTAAGCATTTTAAGCTTTTGATTCCCTGCTCCTATAGACTAGGCTCATACCAGGGCTTTTTATGCCGGAGCGAGGCGGAGCGGCGCTCCGGAAAATCCGGACCGCGTTCCGGAAAATCCGAAGACTGGTTTTTTGCAAAATTAAATTATTAAATAGAAAATTGTACATTGTTGTATTGTATTGATTATACTCATTATATATATATATATATATATATATATATATAGCTACGTGACTACGTAATGTTGACAAGTGACTTCCGACTGTTGCGCTCCGGAAAATATTTTTTTAACAAAAAGCCCTGCCCTATAGGCCTACACTCCCATTCAATTGTCATTGGCGCAGCCCATGGGCCATGGACTGAATGGACAGTAGCAACTGCAAGCGAAGACTGCATGGCAATTTCACAATAGTAGATATACAATTTACTCAGACGCAGAATCATAGATATTCCGAACAATCAAAACGCCTAACTGTGTTTCATTACTACGCGTTGACTACTAGTCTACTACTGACACTGTTACTATTGCCACAGTCTCTACGTATTCTGAAGACTTAGGCCTACTTCCTTCGTATCTGAAGCCAGCGTTAGTCACTTGACCGCGAAACCAATTAACTTCATCAGCGTCAAGATTTGACCTTAAGCTTCCGTCCTAGGAACACGCAGTACTGTAAGATTCTGAAAATTAACCATAAAATCGACCAGAAGCAACACATAAGCCGTGACCCCGTGACCTCCTGACCCCGTGACCCCAGTGACGTGTGAGAACCTGAAGCCTGGTCGCTGTCACCAGAATGAGTCAACTTGTACAGTCAATACTACGGACAAAAAATACTAGCAGTTAATACTATATACGGACTGAATAATCCAATTCCAGATTAGACGGGAAAAGCCAGACACCAATCGCACAATAATCGCTGAAAAGCCCCCGAGGCAAAATACAGTACATTGTATGCACGTTTGAATTCACAGATGTATGCAATTATATGTGTGAACAGTCTATAGCTATACTTAACTGTATATGCATTATATTCTATGCGTATGCACCCCAGTGATGCAAAGCCTTTGCTTACTTTAAACCGTCGCCTTTTTTGTATAAGTTGAAAGTCATTCATTGTTCAGTACGCTAACCCTTTGAAGCCACGATGTCGCTATATAGCGGGATGAGCGCATATTAGATCTCAGGGATACAGGTCGGGGCTATTTGGTTTCTACGTATAGAGGCTGGGAGGGTTGAAAGGGTTAAAGCTCTAAAGATCTACTGTATCGTGCATGGCGATTAGCCTAATCCGACGGCTGACATTCTCTCTCTCTCTCTCTCTCTCTCTCTCTCTCTCTCTCTCTCTCTCTCTCTCTCTCTCTCGTGTCTCTCTGTTGAATCCACGCCTATTTTGGATTAGGAATTCCGCTTGAAGCGACATCTCGGCTGTCTGTCTATTCGCCGCTCGTATTTTCACAGTCGGGCGTCCGCTGTTAAGACTGGCTTAGCGACTTTTCAGAAGAACTTCGCCTCGTTCTGTTGACTCAGACCAACGCAGAATCTAATCCGACTCTTAATTTTTTCCCTTAAAAAGACGACCTTGCATCTCTGTTGACCGTGACCCAGCAGCCTAAGACACCGTTAGTATAAGATCTAGATCTTCAATTTGCACAGCGATTTGATTATTATGAACTGGTCAGAGGAGTAGCCAGGAATTTCATTTGGGTGTATAAATGGGGGTAAATAGTGTTATGTATTTATATGATATATGAAATACATATATATTATGTATAATTGTGTATTATATATATATTATATATAATATACATATTATATATTATTTATATATATTGTCATATATGTTATATATAATATATATTATGTATTATATATACAGTACATATTATGTACTGTATATATATGCTATATATACTGTATTATATACTGTATTATATATATATACTGATTTGAGGAGTATATATATATATATACCGAATACCCCCGTTGCTATGTCCCTGGAATTGGTCAGCATCGACCTAAAACGCATTACAGAGAGCATTCACGCACAAACACACACACACACACACAAACACAAACGCACACAGGGTGACACAGCAACAGCAATACGGGAGTCTGTTGTTTAAAAAGGGGAATGTGGGCTCAGTTTGACCAAGCAACAAGTCTGCATACCCGAAGGAGATTAATTGTAGTTTAAAGGAGAAAACTGTGTTAGTCGGCTTAGGCCCACAAATACTATACAGTATGTAGCACATAATATCGAAATGACAGTGAAAAGACTCCTGACACTCTTCAGCCGATGGAACTGATCGATCTCATTCTGCAGTGCAACTTGAGTTTGAAGGACACAATAGTTCAGAACGGATTGACTAGCGCCATTTGTGAAACTACGGTTAAACCCAGTTAATACAGACCCTGACAACGAGCGATCTCTCTCTATTAACACACACATACGAATAGGCAGCTACTACCGTACAGTACTACTTCCAAAGCGCTGTATAAATTTGCCAGATTGTACTTACTTACACCAATACTGTATGGGGCTGTCCATTAATTATGTCAACAAATTTTGGGCAATTTTTGACCCCCTCCCCCTTGTCAACAACTGTCAACTTTCAGTGACCCCCATAATTACATCAAAAACTTTTGACCCCCTCCCTCAAGATCAATGACAGGTCCCAATAACAAGGTTATTATTTTTGTGGTGATGACCATTTTTTCCTTTTTTTGCTCATCGAACGTCAAAATGTGGTGGTGATGACCTTTTTGCCATGTTTTTTTCCATTATAATAAGTAGTATTCCATGAAATTTCCTATTTTTTGATTACTTGTAAAATGTGAAATTGTTGACGTCAACTTCTCGTGACCTCCCCCCTCACCCCTTGTTAACAACTGTCAAACTTTTTCAAACCCCCTCCCCCTAAATTGTTGACGTAATCAATGGACAGTCCCTATACTGATTATGTTTTTTGGGAAGCGGGCGATTTGGACGCCACCTGCCTTCTAGGTCCGCTTGTTAAGAGGGTTTTTTGGATTGCACTTGTTTCGTGTTATTCTTATTAAAAGTTCTCTAGTGACTGACTGAAAATCATAGTTTGGGAACTTAATTTATATTATCTCTTAAAACAGACTCAAATGAACTTGATTCTTCTCTGAATATTTAGACTCTGATTTTGGCGTTCGAAGAGTAATATGCTCATTAGAAACTACACTGTGTGCCAGATAAACAGAGGCGTAGCTAGGGGTGCAGAGGAGAGGTCGTTCCTTTTTAATATGCTCGCCGCTCTCCCTTGTGCTAAATCCTGGCTACGCCACTGATAAACAAACTATCGTTGACATGAAACTTCACGAGAAACATACATGAGCCAGCGTCTCTTTACCTGGGCAGCTGACGGCGTAGTCGAGACAGCAGTCGCCGATCTCGATACAGTCCGAATCGCAGAAACAGTCGGAACTGGAGACGTTGTTGAGTCTCGCTCCTGAGCCTTTGCACGAATTGTTTCTCCCTTCGCAGCATTTCAGACTCGAATCCTGACACCCGCCGGCGTCTACGAACCGAACGGACAGAGCCACTGCCAGCGAACAAACGACGACTCCACTGAACAACAGAAGGACTCCCATTGTACAACACCGGAATATTATTCTCCTCCTCAACACACTTCGAAGAGAAAGAGAGAGAGACTGGAGAGCTGCAGCTGGTCGCTTCGCCTGTAGTTTCTACTCGCGCGCTAATCAACTAACTCTGCGCGTAGCCCTGGTGGCGTTTTTGTGGCTGTTCGAAACGCCGAATGTCCCCCCGCGCTCAAGTAGGCTGACTTAGGGACCGCCCTTGCGTTGAATAATAATAATTCAGGCGAGCGTGTTCCAAGTAGAGGGTTATTGGACGGTTGAGAGGAAGTTCAGCGACCGATTATAGTAAGAAGCCACCGAAGTGCACCAGGCCATCGCTGGGGCCAGCCTCGGCGGGTGACCTCGAAAGAAGTTGTCGGCTGACCCTAGAGACTGTCCGCGCAGGATAACGTCTGGCGTAACACCTTTTTTTCGGCGCCGACTGCAGATTGCAGAAGTCCTCGGCAAACAGATCACAAGGTGTACGCGTCAGAAGTGCTTCTCACTGAACGAGGAAACCAGCCGAAGAAAAAAAAACCTGAAACGCGAGGATACAAGCGAACAGGGGCGTAGCCAGGAATTTGATTTGGGGAGGGGCATAAATCTAGGGGTATATATTGTTATATATATATAATGTATGGTATATAATATGATATATATATTATATATATAATATGATATATATTATATATGTTATATAAATGTATATGTTATATACTGTAAGTAAGTAAAATCTCGTAAATGTATATAGCGCTTTGGAGTGTAGTACAGTAGTATCTGCTTATTCTTATGAGCTTATTCTCTCTTGAAATAGCTATAGGCAAGATGGTTTGTCGGTCGGGCAAAGGTCAGTGTGTCCATGAGGCGAGTTTTTTTACTCCCCGTCGCTATATAGTATATACGCCTCTGCAAGCGAAGTGTATGGTTGCTGAAAGAGTCGAAAGTCGTTCTCTACGGACCACAGCCGTAGGCATTAAAGATATCGTTCCAGTTAAAGTTAAGAGGGCAGACTGGGGAAGAGAGAGAGAGAGAGAGAGAGAGAGAGAGAGAGAGAGAGAGAGAGAGAGAGACAGACAGACAGACAGACAGACAGACAGACAGAAAGACAGAGACAGAGTTTGGTTAGTTTAATTACTGCGATAGTATGTTACTGCTGCCTGCCGTCGGAGGAGAGGAAGTAATTGGTAAAGGAAAGGCAGATAACGGTGGCCATCTGTTTCCCCTGGAGAGAGAGAGAGAGAGAGAGAGAGAGAGAGAGAGAGAGAGAGAGAGAGAGAGAGAGAGAGAGAGAGAGAGAGAGAGAGAGAGAGAGAGAGAGAGAGAGAGAGATAGCAGTCGGGCAAAAATACGCGTCGATGTGCGATGAGTGATTTCCGTCTGCCTAACGAGTTCAGGGAACCCGCATCCTGAGAAACCGGTTTGGAAGACTCAGCCGACGACAGAGCGATCGCCTGTTTTCTCGTTGATATCCTGTTGTGATTAGCAGATCGTCCAATCGGACTGTGCTGTCAACCTACATGCAGGCGCCTGCCTTCACTGCAGTATCTGTGGTCTCCATGTCCCTTTGCTGTTCGCGGAAACTGAACGCAGAAAATACAGCACTGCACTGGAGGTGACCTCTGCCCTGATAACGAATTGATCGCAATATGTCCGTGTTGTCACAACGATTTTGTAAAGTTTTCGTTTGAATTTTCATTTTCGTTCGCTTGAAGTTCTTTTGAGGAATTCATTTGAATTTCCAATTCAAGTGGACCGATAACCGTGGCGGTTCCAAGAATTCTTGGTGGGGGGATGCAATGAATTTCTAGGAAGTTGGTTGGGAATGCAATGAAATCTCGAAAAGGGCTGACAAGCAAAAAAGGTCTTTAGCTCTGTTTCGATAGCGGCTCAGATCCGGCAAACCCTGAAAACGCTGACAAGCAAACAAAATCTCGGTGGGGGACGAATCCCCAGTCATCCCCAACGTGGAACCGCCCCTGACCGATAATAATTTTAATTGAAATTCTTCTGTATTCGCCTGTCGACCTTTCTCGAGGTCACGCGATACATATTTTACTGCAAGAGCAGTGCATTTAGTGCTGAGGCGGAGATATTTTGACAGCAGCTGTAGCAACAGCCAATGAAATTAATTATGCAGTCGAGTATTTTCCTTTAATGATGCTGTTCGGACGCATGCTAGGAACGCAGAGGTGGGCCAACTTTTTCCCTAAAGGGCCGCATGAAACCTAATATTACATTAGGCGGGTTGCACATACAAAAATTCAAAATGTTTATAATTAAAATGCTGACAGACATCATCATCATCGTCATCATCATCATAGGTAACTTTTAGTATAATTTATTTAGTCAATAGCAGTGTAACATTATGATATTAAAATATATGTTTCTCAAATATCAAATATCTAACAACCATTTCTAAGATTTTAAGATAAAGTGCCATGCCTCCATGAAATAATTTCAAACTTTCCCTGAAATAATTTCAAGTTATCTCACTTTCTACCATTCGTGTGCATATTTCTAAATGATCTTGCGGCCCACATGGAATCCGGTGGCGGGCCGCATGCGGCCCGCGGGCCGTAGTTTGTCCACCTCTGTAGTCGGCCTATCGTTTGGGACACATTCAGGTCTTATGGGCACTTACACTCCGCTTGATACGGTCACGTGCTTCTAGATTATGCTGGTAATACAACGATACCCATGGTTCGTCAAGTGAAACCCAGGTCGGTCAGCAGCACGCAGAAGAGAAGAGGGCAAAGAGGTTCAGGGGCTGGTTCCTGTGCAACATCGCACGCCAACCGACCATTGTTGGCACAGCGTACGTAGCCAGATCATCCATCCAGAATCCAGATATAACGAGAACCAGTCTAAAACGGTTTCACTGATACCATAAGATGTTTTCAGTATATCTGTGATAATATAAGTAAGTAAAATCTCGTGAATTTATATAGCGCATTGGAAATAGTACAGTAGTAGCTGCTTAATAGTATTCCTATGCGCTTTATCGTTCTTGAAATAGCTATAGGCAAGTAAATTGTCGGTCGAGCAAAGGTCTTAGGTCAGTGTATCTATAGCAGGCGGCGGGGCAGATTGTTACAGGCCTAGCTACGGAGGAAATGACTTTTGGAATAGGAAGGTTTTAAGTTTAGACCTAAAGGCTTGAGGAGATAGTGAAGGAATTAAAGGAAATGAGGATTTTGAGCTTGTTGTTTGACCATGTCGTAGGCTGCGGAAGGAAGCTGGAATTGAGTTCCAAAGTTCTGATGTGGCGTATGAGAAAGCGCGGTTGAGGATTTTGAGAGATGGCTGATTTAACGGGAGTGAAAGTGTAGGTCCAGACAGTGTTGGAGTTGTAAAATTTGAGCTGAGGGGGATGGTTAATGACTGAAATTCAATTAATGAATGACAGAAACTGCATGTACCTGATATGCAATTTTTGGGAGGGGTTGCAAAGTTAGCTGGGGTTGAACCTCCCCCCCCAATACCCCCGGCAACTCCAACACTGGGTCCAGGAGACCGAGGCGTTAAGAGTTTTCGCAGGGTGGATCGGGTTTGATGAATGAAGCGAACTGTATGCGATCGTTGTTATCTATAGCATCGAACGATCAAGAGCGTCAGACGCCACCGTCCGGTCCAATGGATCGGCTTTTGACGTCCGCTGTCCGGCCATCATCCGAGACGAGCTGTCCTGAGAGAGAGAGAGAGAGAGAGAGAGAGAGAGAGAGAGAGAGAGAGAGAGAGGCATGTGTTCGGTTGCAGGCATCTGTATTGACAGTGGCTTCACCCTGTCAAGCAACCTCCTACTTGGATGTTGCCCGCCTCCCACGACAGGTACGTGAGGTTGGAGTTTTGAGAGGCATTCGCCTACCTGGGAAGTGTCCAGAGTTTTGATGGTAGACGTCAGCGGAATGACAGCAGATGTCATTACTCGCAGAATCTGATTTGCTTCATCCGCGATGAAGTCCCTTCGGAACCCATGACGCCAAAGACATAGATGATGCAGCTTGATACCCAGATTCACATCTACCAGTCCTGCGTCCTGCCAATAACTCTCCTATATGGTTCCGAGACTTGGACTCTGCTTACACGAGACTCTTCAAAGACTACAGGCATTCCATATGCGCTGCCAGAGACAGCTTCTCTGCATCCGGTGGTTTGACTTCGTGACCAATGAAGCAGTCTCCAAACAGACTGCCCTCCTGCCAGTGACAGACATCATCACGCGACGCCGTCTGTCTCTCTCTTCGGCCACGTGGCTCGCCAGGACAACAATATTCCAGCCCACCGCGCTCTCGCCTGCACCATTGCTCGACGCACCGAGACGCGCCCGCCTCCGAGCTGGAGAAGACCTCCTGGAAGACCACGCCGTACATGGCCCCAGCAGATCGGCAATGGTCTGCCCTCAGCCATCGGTCGCGGACACAACTCGCGCAACACGAGTTTGGCGCAACGGACCTCCGTCGTCCGTGCGAACTAACGAACGAATTATGGCATGCTGAAAATTAATGTGAGATCTTTTACGATATGAGGTTATCGATTCAAATAGTATACGACAACAACAATTATGAGTATAACAGCGTTCCATAGGTTGAATTGAAATTGGCAGAAGTTAAATAAGTCACAACGTATTTCTAAGTCTAACGGAGAAGAGATCCTACGAAACCACTGCCCAGTTGAAACTCAGTTCTTCTTCTTCTTCTTCTTCTTCTTCTTCTTCTTCTTCTTCTTCTTCTTCTTATTATTATTATTATTATTATTATTATTATTATTATTATTATTATTATTATTATTATTATTATTATTATTATTCCCCCTTAAAGCAACTAAATAATTAATTTATGACTATAATTCTGAAAAGTTTTTCATAAATTCAAAAGTCGATTATCTTTAATAGTTAATATCCCATGAATTACCCTTAAATAGTCTAATAGTGCCTAATAGTCTACTGTTCCATACAAGAGCAAATAGTAAGTAATTATCAGAAACACCTGAGGACGCGTTGTTCTAATTATCTAATAGTACTTAATTGCAACGCAAATCATCTGAGGATAACTGTCTCTTTAATGACGGTCATAGCCCCTCCATTTGTTTGCGTTCTCTGTCTCTCTGTCTCTGTCTGTCTGTCTGTCTGTCTGTCTCTCTCTCTCTCTCTCTCTCTCTGTTTCTGTCTATGTCTGTCTGTCTGTCTCTCCAATGTCCTCCAGGTCATCGTTATGGACGGTTATAGACGCGATTGCATGAAACGGGCATTAGACATACGACCCTATTCGTTGTCTCCAAAGGCCGAAGACCACTAGGATACATACACTGTTTGCTCTATCTAACCTCAAGGACGCACATTTATTTAAACACCCTTAGATATAAATATCTATATATACCACATATGCTGTATGGTCCGTAGATATATATATATATATATATATATATATATATATATATATATATAATCATTTATGCCCTGGCAATGCTTGCGCATGCGTAGGCAGCCCATTAAAACAATAGATCTCCATTTGTCTCTATCTAGAGCGGTCCTATGTGCTTCATATAAAGTTAATCCAATTGTTTCACAGTCTTCTTTAACATTGTCAATCCATCTTTTTTATCGGTCTTCCTCTGATTCTTTCTCCATGAACTTTCCCGTACAATGCTATCTTTGGATATCTATTGTTGTCCATTCTGACTACATGTCCAAAGTATCGTAGGCGATGCTGTTTGACCCTTGTGAGAATGTCCACGTCGTGGTTTAAGTGTTTCTTTATGATTTCATGTCTTATTTTGTCCCTTCGAGTCACTCCTAATATTTTCCTGAGGCAGGTCATCTCGAGACGTGTAACCTTTGATCAGTGGTTCGTTTGGATGTCCATGTTTCCGAATTATATAGAAGACAACTTAAGACCAGAACTTCATATATATACTCTCATTTTTGTATCCTTTGAAATGTTTTTCTTTTGCTGTCCATATGTTATATAGAGCATGGAAGGCATTTCTTGCTATGCCAATTCGTCTTGATACATCTGTCTGTGAACCTTCTGTTGTACTGAAGTTTCCTCCCAAGTAAACAAAGTTATTTGTTTGTTTTAATTGTTGGTTTTCAATTTTTATGTCGAATTGTTTAATATTTCCTCCGATGAACTGAATTTCTGTCTTGTCTGTGTTAATTTTCATACCCATACCCATGTTTGTGCTTTCCTTGTGAACTCTGTTGACTATATATATATATATATATATATATATATATATATATATATATATATATATATATATATAAGCATGCAGACAGCCTAAGAGAAGCAACAAGAACTAAAGTCAATATCGAACTGATAAGGAAAACGAGAAACAGAGAAGAGTGGAAATCCATGGTCGCCAACATAGCCATACATGGCACACTAAGAAGAATGTGTACAGTATATACAGTATATATATATATATATGTGTGTGTGTGTGCGTGTGTGTGCCTCAGCTTCTACAGGTTAAACCTCAAGTGCATCCAAAGGTAAACAATGGCACTACGCGTCCAACATCCAATTATTTACTCGCTGTTAAGGTTAAGAGGTAACTTTCAAAAGTCAGGGCTTAACCGCCCCCACCCCAGCCCCCAACCCCAGCCCCCAGAGGAACCGTAGAAATTTTCGGGTTTCATCTATCCGGTCTTGTAGTTTTCAACAGTTCTTATTTGCGATGCTTTTTCAGTTCCCCACCCCGGCCTTGAGGTAGAAAAGTTTAGCGTGGGTGTAATATTCGACCTCCACTGATATTTTTCAGAAGTCGTTGACCCTGCACAGGTTATGCGAAAATTAAGGCGAAACAATTGCAGTATTTCGACTCATTTAACTCAATAATGACGTCACTTGGCGCAGAAGACCTGAAATAAATATGACGTCATCTTCCGGTACCACTCCTCGTGCATGTGGACGCCATCTCCCGACCAATGGTCGAGACCTTCGGATAAACGAATCAGGTCGAAAAATGCGTAGACCGACGAATTGTGTTCCGTCAATTGGCGTCGAATGGCGTCGAAAAGCGCTCGATTGAAGCCGTCTATCTTGCGCGTCGCCGTCAGACCGTGCGATTTACGATTTGCCCAGACGCGGGACTTTCGATCCTCGAATTCTCGGAAACCTGGAATCCAGACGCGCTTCGTGGACGACGAGGCGTAGAGTTCCACGAGACCGACGAAATAGCGAAGAGCGATCGCCATACTCTCCACCGATTCCTGGACACGGTCGTGGTTGAACGGTGGAAAGATGAGGAGAAGATCCGGCACGAGGCGTTTCAGGTGGTATTTCAGCAAGTACTCCTGACGCGTCTCCGCCTTGTAGCGCACTTTGATCGCGAAATGGTTGTGCGGCACCTCTATCCAGGTGCCGCTGTCCAGCACGTGAGTCATTCTCAGGTGTTCCGTCGTCAGATTCGCGGTCCTGGACGAGCACAGGTGTGTCCTGGAGCCGCAGGTGGTGCAGTCTCGTCGAACCTTCGATCGCAGGAACGAGGTAACGCCAGGTTCGACGTCTGTGTAATACCGGAGACTGTGCAGGTCCTCTGCCGATCTCAGACGACACTCGAATCCGTCTTTTTGAAAGAGACTTAGGATCGCTTCGTAGTATCGGAGTCCGTTTGAATCTCCGATCGTGGCGATCCTGTTGATGCCAAGACGAGCCAGACAACCGCCGAGGCGATCCGCCGACGACGACGAGAAACTGCAAAACCCGGGTTCGAATCTGGCCGATTCGGGCGACGAATTCGGGCGAATCCAACGTCCTTCGCCACCTGGAAAGTAGTTCCGCCGACGGAAGTAGTCTCTGAAGGCGTCCATCGAACACGTGACCGAGGAGGAAGAGTGGACAGTTCCGGTGAGATTTCGTCGTGCCTTGGCGCCGCTGCTGTTCCAGAGGCCGAGGAAGTGAATCAGAGACCACGTGACTGCGATTCCAAAGCACAGACCAACAAACGATGCTCTGAGAACCGGAAACGTCGAAATACCACGTGACGTCATTTATGGTCACGTGATTCTCTATTTTTAATCGATTGCGCCTAAGTGGACATGTTTTAGGTAGACGCGCAGTTCTAAAAATAAAACATTACACTGAATATCTTACATTAAACATGGTGCTTTGTTGAAATAGATATGACTGACTTATTCTTTTGATTGAAATATGACACTCTGGGTTGCTCACACTGAAACCAAACACAAGAAAACTGCTCTTCACGTATTCTGCTTGGTTGCATTTGAACAACAAGGTGATGCCATTGACAGATAAGTGTCAACTGGATGCTTTTTAAGTAAATAGGCCTAATTGATTTTTATTTCGTATGCGTTCCATAATTATCTTCGGCCGGTGAAGAGATTTAGGTTGGTCCAATCATTTAAAATACGCAGAAAGTGAAGCTCCTACCTGGCGCACGAGTGATGACATTCTGAATGATTTGGCTTATGCAGTGACAGAAGCATATGGGCGGCCATAGCATTCTAAAACGTTGAAATCCATAGTCTGGCTTCGAATGAGCTGTTGAAGTAACGATGGTGGAGGGACTTTGAGAGTAAAGTCTAAGACAACGCAGAGATGACCATGGGTTGGGTTAACCCATGGGTTGGGTTCGATTGGGTCGGGTCAGACTTTTCCTTTTTTATGGTGGGTTGGGTTTGTTCGGGCCAGAAAATAAGTCATGGTTTAAAAAATTGCAATGTATTACTGTGAGGTGGGTTGGGTCAAGTAACCATATTACCGGCATGGGTTGGGTTGAGTTGGGTTGGAGATTTGATGGGTTGGGTTCTATAAAAAAATTGGTCCATGGGCAACGTAGAGCAGTTTTTATTGAGTAGTCAAGATCTTTTGCGATAGAGGCAGGGGTTCATGGGATGTTTGATGATTAGGCTAGTCTTGTAGAATTAATCTGATTGGCCGGGCCAATTTCTTTTAAAATTCGGTCTTAGAAGAATTTTTGTAGCAAAGAAGGTTGGAAACATCCATACCGAACTTTATAGGATGTTCAAACTGGACTGTTTGTTATCTCGAAACATGAAAGTGCAAGCGAGACACATAGACGAGCGTTATCAGCTGATATATGATATTTTAATTCAATCGAGCTAATGAGCGCTGATGAGATAATATGTCGTGAAACTATTAGATAACTGATATCATCGTTGAGTCACTCCATTATCTAGAATAGGTATTGAAATTTGGCCAAAACACCTCAGACAGGATATTTGAAAGTGTCTAGGCACTCTAGGTACTAGCTATTAACCGTATAAAATAGTCAGTGTCCCCTAGGGAAGGGGTGTCAAACTCATTTCGTATAGAGGGCCACATAAAATCTTTGTGGTTGTCGCGGGCCCGATTTGTGCATAACATTAACACGAGCTACAGTAAAACTATTACACAAACAGTTTATAAAAATGACTGACTAAAGGCGTGCTAAAAGATTGTTACAAAATTGTTTGTTTAATTTCTACCATATGTAAAAAAATCGATTTTCATATATGTAATTTCCGATGTTCATACGTGTGCTTTCTGAGCATGCTTTAAAAGAAGTGACTTTGCTTAGACATAAAGTTATTTCTTGCATTCAACCACATACACGCGGGTCGGATTAAAAGCTTTCGCGGGCCGCATCCGATACGCGGGCCCTATGTTTGACACCCCTGGGGTTTTGGGACTAGCGTTAAAAAATTCGACAACTGAAGAAAACGCTCTGCGTATTACAGCACTGGGCGCAGCACGTGACCTTGTTAAGTTCAGTGTAGATCTGACTACGGGTGAGAACAATATTTATGTGTAGCTACGACTAGTTATAAACCGAATTGCTTGAAAAATAGTACGTAAGTTCGGGACAAACAGCGTAAGTACCGGTGAGGTTGGAGAAAGAGTGAGAGATTTGAAATGGGACGATTGTGATCGAAATCTTCTTCTTTGTCAAAAGTAGGCCTTATAGGCTAATGAAAGATATTTACTATGAAAATTCGATTGAGGTTAGCAAGAAATCAGTGTTTGAAGGATTGTTTTGAGAGGAATAATTAGAAATAGCAAAAACACAATTATTATCAGTCAGTAGTCTCGTAGCTCCTTCTATTCGGGTGTCTGCGGGTTTTTTAAACGAATAACGATAAAATCTGTAATTATTTAGCAGACGAATTCAACGGAAGTAAGTAAGTAAAATCTCGTAAATTTATATAGCGTTAGGAAGTAGTACAGTAGTAGCCTAGCTGCTTATTCTTATGCGCGTAATCTTTCTTGAAATAGCTTATTTCACAAGATGGGTTGTCGGCCGGGCAAAGGTCAGTGTATCCATGGGGGGAGGGGGGCGGAAGATATGAAAGAGAAGGTGATTCTCTATGGAACAGGTTTAAATGAGGCTGTATTAGGTAAGCTTATTATTGAGCTTATAATTGCCGGTAATATTATATTAGAATAAACTAACACACCAACACGCTTAGAGATAATATCTGAGATATTAGAGCGACCAGAGAATTTAGATAATTTCTAGATAATTTGATAATTAAGTAAATGCTTCTTTACTGTTTGTCAATATATTAGTGCAGACGAAGTTAGCATGACCAATCTCTCCTCGCTTTTTCCGACGATCGAGAAGCAAAAGTCAAACATTGCTTTTTTATCACAGCGTCACTCATTTTATTTGCAAATCCGTTGCTCCGAAGATCTTACGAACAGAATCGCACCGAATCCTGCATTGCTGACAAAATATCTCATCGTTTTCTTCTGCCTTTCGAGAGGTTTGTCTTTTTCAAAGGCGACGCTTTGTTGAACTCAGAGCAGACCTCAGTTTTGATTATTCAGTTTCAGGTCCTTGTCTAATTGGACGCCGCCTCGAGCACGCATGTATTATGCAGTGGCCGACTGCAGCCGCAGGCAAAATGCGGGAATCGTTCTTGATTCGAATAAATGCGAGACATTTTAACGACGGTCGTTTCAGACTGTCATCATTGTTTGTCTATTAATTTGTACCCTGATATTTAATGTGGACGTAAGACAATAGATGTGGATGAGCAGCTCAGATCACACCAGCCACTGCAGATAATAATAACAATAACAACAGCAACAACAACAACAATAATAATAATAATAATAATAATAATAATAATAATAATAATAATAATAATAATAATAATAATAATAATAATAAAAATAATAATGAGGCGATTTAAAGTGGTTTAGGAGGCTAAATAAGCCGGTGTGAAAACTACTGTAGTAACTCTCCGCATTTAATAACCTAGTTTTCTGAGATAGCCTTTGAATCCGTTTAGGCCTACTGTTTAACTGTCACTCCCACCTCGTCCAAACTGTTCCATTTGTCCGCATCCCTTGTACTAATTTTTTTCTTTCTTGGAAAATACAGACTGAAATCCGCACGTCTAAAAAGTGTGTCATAATTCACAATTTATCTTCGAAACGTGTGAGGAGAATCGCTTTGAAAGGCATTTGACCTTTCCTGACATTTTCTAAATATCTGGCAAATTCACCAGTATACCACGTGATTCTCTCTCTCTCTCTCTCTCGTCTTTTTTCGCCGACAGAGGACGCACATTTTTTAGCGCTAGACCAGGGGTGCACAACCCATGGCCCGCGGGCCACTGGTGGCCCGCCGACGATTTTTTGTGGCCCGCGGACGTTTCCAGGATTTCAATAGAAAGTGGCCTGAAGGCTTTAAAGTGGCCCCGAAGGTTTTCTTGTTTTTATATTAGCGCTACACTTTAAGCCTTGTTATTATCATTTATTATTATTGTGCCCTTGCTGTTAAGAAATTCACGAATTTCTGCTATCAGTTCAACAAAGCATTCTAAAATTCGTCCTCTGCTCTCTCGCATCTGTATAATATGGTATGTCATGGTAAGAGGCTAAAGTCTCTTCTATAGATAATTTGAATCGATGGCGACTTAGACCCTTAGAACGAATGACTTCTTCTGTAGCGCTAATATGAAAGCAAGAAAGCCGTCGGGCCACTTTAAAGCCTTCGCGACTATTTGGAAGCACATACTTGTGTGAACAAACATTTTCTGTAATGAAATTGAACAAACATGTTCTTAGGTTCCGGTTGAGTGCTCGGTTTTGAAAGTTGCAACAAGTGAACGGCCACAAAATATGAATAAGATTGTTAAAGACGCTCAGTCTCAATAACTCCATTGGCTATAAAAAGGCGATTGACCTTTGGGGTTTAAATTTTATGAATTAATAATTGAACATGGTCATAGTATTTTTTGATTAACAAGGCCTTAACCTTCAATTCTACATTAAAATTACAGTACTAATCATTTCAATTTCATTCGTCACTACTGGATTGATTGTATTCATCAGAAATTCTATTAATTCCATTAGTCCTGTCGACATATATTTATCCATAACCATATTAAATATAATAATTTTTTATAGGGGCGGGAAGATAGATAAGTGGTAATATCATTGGGCAGGCACGCCGACGACACGGGTTCAATCCCGTATAGGAGCCCCTAAGGTCGACTCAGCCTTAATCGCTAGAGGGCGATAGTAACATCAAATGAGTAGCAATGGCAACATTGCGAAAGTAACCATAGGTTCGGCGGAAGAGACTGGCCACCGTCCGCCGATGTATGGCCTAGCCACCTATGGGCTGATGGCCACAAACGGGGATCAGCACCGCACCTATGGGCATTGAGCCTAGGGTGAAAATTTACTCTTTTTTTATTTATATTAAATATTGCTATCAACGTTTACTGTCAACGTACCACTTCTGCATTAGAAAAAGCGGATGTGGTCCGCGGAGTCTTGGGACCGAAAAATGTGGCCCTTCGTCCTTGAAAGGTTGTGCACCTCTGCGCTAGACCCTTACTACGGTCAGGAACATTGAGGCCATGAAGGCCATGAAGTCTGCAGCGAAGTCGGACTATTTTAGAACGGCCTCCGCTCTTCTCTCGTAAAGCGTCCTGTAAATTCACAACTGTTTTCGCCACCTGGCGTGTGATTAATTATGCGGGCGTGCAAAAGGAGGCTGCTGTTCATCTATGATGAATGACCGTTGTACGGCTGGTTATACTGTATGCCCTACAGTCCATTCAGTTGAGCGTATACGTGCATTGCGCGTCTGCGTATAGCTACTTGTCTGTCTGTCTGCCAGGACAGACGCTCTGGGTTTTTTTTGCAGGTAAGATCATAACGAGCGTGTGACTTATAACTGCAGACATATACAGAAGCATGGAAACTATTTTCAGACTGAAAGTTCTTTTTTTTCTTGTGGATTGGGATTGGCAGCTATAAGACTCAACAGTTGCAATAGGCCATAACTTAAAGGGAAAGCAGCAACTAAGATCAGGCGTCCAGATGTCAAACGTTCAGTACCTGACTCACGGTTTCAATGTCTGTGTTGAGTGCTCCAATATTGAAAATTTAAAACTTGAAATAAACTATAAAGGGCTGTCCATTAATTACGTCAACAATTTTTGGCAATTTTTAGCCCCCCTTTGTCAACAACTGTCAAACTTTCAGTGATCTCCTAATTAATTAATGAAACTAATGAAATTATTTCAAAAGCTTCAAACCCTCCCCTATAAGCTAAAAATATTTGTACTAAAATAGAATTATGGAAATTAATTTTTTGATTTATTAATTTGTTTTGTAAAAAATGAAATTGTTGACGTGAATTTATCTTGACCCCTCCTCCTGTTAACAACTGTCAACTTTTTCAAACTTCCCTCCCCTATTTTGTTGACGTAATTAACGGACAGCCCCTAATGGAAAGTCCGCTAATGATTACGATATTAACTTATAAAATATCTGAATAAGTTTATTGTACAGATATGTAAGCTGTGATAATTACAGAACGTAACATCAAGAACCAAGATGTTAATGTCAATAGATAACGGTTAAACAAATGTAGCTAGGCTTGAACCGTAGTCCTAAAGCCTGCGAATTTGCTCCAAAGATTCAAATCTAGCATTAGGGTCTACCCTAAATTTAGGGAGACTGGGCTCCTGTCCCGGGACCCCGCTAATAACCATCTATAGGGCAGTCACAAGGGGCACAGAGGGAGGGTCGCCCCATTGGGGCATGGACTGATCGCTAGAATTGGTGCAAAAGCGACGAGAAAATTTGATCAGTTGGAGGTAGGATGATCGCTAATATGCTGTCATAATAGTATGAAAATATGGTCTGCATTAATTAACCCCTTTACCGTGTATTTAACTGTAACTCAATGTAAAATGGACGGATATATTCGGGTAAAGGACGTCTTCTTAATGACGCAGCGTCGAGATTTTGTCTGTTTGTATACGTTTATGTATTTAAGCGCTCGCCGTGTTGGAATGCTAACTTTTATCGGTTCATAAGAATCAATCGACCCGATCAGAAAATAGTTTACACAATCCAACATTGAGAACACTGTGGAAATCAGTACAGATCCACACGCTACACTCTGAAAATCTGAGCATGTATTTTTATTATCTTGAAAGGTAAAGCGCAAACAATAAAACCAAATTGCTACAAGTGCTATGGCTTTGTATTAATAGGAAATTCCTTATTTTACATAATCTCAGAATTTGGTATCGTTTTCTAGTGCAAGTTAATTAAAACGAGAATGTGTATCTATTTCGGACATCTATTTTGTCGACATCGTGAAGCCAGTCTTTATACGCTTTGGATTCAGTGACGAAATCGAATTGCACGGTTTTACCATCTGCAAAGATATCAGATTCACAGATATTGTTCCGCAAATATTTAGTGAAAGAGTTGAGGCCTAAATGAGAGGAAATAATTCGTTAGTTAATTTTTATGCTTTCCGAGCGAGAGACAGACAGAGACAGACGGAGAACAAATAACTTTACATTACACTATTACGACGACGTTTCAAGGACTTTAATAAGAAACGCACAGTCGTCACATTATAAGTAATTAATTATTAAGTAACTAGCTGTCTGTCTGTCAAAAATGACGGGGGAGCTTGGCTATTTCTAACCCCGATTTTTTTATGATTGTTCTAGCATTTCGCTCAATGATTTGTTTGATGTCTGCCGGGTTCCTTGCTCGCGAATACGCCTCGTATGCATGGCTGGCCATGAGAAAAGACTGACCTGCTTAAATATATTCCTTCTCCTCCTCCTTCTTCTCTTCTTCCTCCTCCTCCTCCTCCTCCTCCTCATCATCATCATCATGATCATCATGTGCCATATCATATAGCGTATCATATACTCCTCCTCATGTTCAAATGTTAGCTTTTGCGACTTGTTGATGGTCATTGCAAATACAGGGTAAGGTAAAGGTAAAGGTGCAACCAGTGGGCTACATTGCCCGTAGGGTCCGGTGCTGACCCCCGCTTTCTTGGCCATCAGCCCATAGGGGGCTAAGCCATTCATCGGCGGACAGTGGCCAACCTCTTCCGCCGAACCTATATGGTCACCTTCGCAGTTTTGCCATTGCTACACATTTTGCCACTCAAAATGAGGAAGGCGGAAAAGGTGGAAGAAAATGGGAGGGGAGAATGATGAAAACATGGAAGAGAGAGAGAGCGAGTTGAGAGAAAGATAGAGGAATGAGAGAGGAGTGGATAAGGACATGAGAGGGAGGAAGAGGAGGAGTGAGAAGAGCGATGGAGAAGGAGTTGGGAACGTTGAAGAAAGAGAGAGGGTAGGTTTGTGCGGCGTACCGGTAGTTGGAGAGAGGAAAGGGAGGGAGAGAGGGAGGTTGTGAGGAATGATATAGAGGAGTGAGCGGAGAGACACGGAAAAGAGAGAGAAAGGAGTAGAAGACGGAGGGTAAAAGAGGGAAGGAAAAGGAAAGGGATGGTGAAGAGAGGATTGGAATAAATGATGGATTTACACAAAGATAGAAAGTTATAGGTCTATAAGCAATTATAAAATAGGTCCAGCAGAGCATTAATTTTAAAAATGACATCGCTTTGGTGATGGTGGTGGTGATGATTATCCGTAAACTCCCCCCATTATGAAATTGGCGTTACCTATAGCAACGATAGCAGCGCGTCGTCCAATGAGAAAGCGGTTATACAAAGACAGACAAACTTTGGGAAATAATATATATATATAATATATAGGAGTATCCAGAACAATCTCTATGGTCACTGATTTATGCCCACCAGCTAGAAATCTGCTTCTGCCACTGGCTTCTATTAATAGACGACAATGGTTTCTATGGTTTCTGCCCACCAGTGGGCGGAGCAACCGGACTTTGTTGGTATAAACACTGGATACCCCTATATAATTATTAATTAATTAATTAAGCAATTATTTCAACCGAAGTCCACAACCTTGTCCTCATTATAGTGACATTATGCAAATTCTTAGTTTAGTATAAATATGCATTAGTTTTTAGTAGGCCGCTTACAGTAATTGGTCGGAACTATGGAAGAGTTTGAAACGAAAAATCATAAACTAATTGGCGGATAGTGCAGAAAAATATTTAACAGAAAGTTTATTTTGCTCAGAACAATTTCTATCTTAAAAACTTTAAAAGGTTTAATTACTCAGACGAGCACGGAAAAAGTTTGAATGAATATTGAGATTCAATATGTTTTGCTAGCGACTGAATTCAAATGATTGAAAACACACAAGAGTTTTGTCTTACTTGGAACGATTTCTCAGATCAAACAGATCAATATTGCTGAAGGCTTTAGGAGACCGCATTTGCTTCAAGCTCCTTCCAAATCTAAATTAATTTACCAAAAAACAACAGTACATTATATGAGAAAGAAACGACTAATAACAAGTCATCATATTGCAAAAACCGAACTTCTACCAAATATACTGTCGAAGATATACTGTAAACCCAATATAATAGTTTCAAAGCGTCGTAAGCAAGACTCCGCTTTCAGACTTTATCAAAAATTCAAGCAAGATGTGAACGATTTGGCGATTTCTGTAGACAGAAATGCGTTCACTTTGATTCATGCCATCTGGCGTATATCGTGAAACAAAAACGGTTCTTTTTAGACTGGCGATCGTCTCAATCTCCGGAATCTTATAAGCCAAAGCAATTAAACCGAAGCGGCGTGATCACTTCAGACCGCACGAAAAGAAGGAAATTGTCCTTAATTTAAAGCAGGAACATACATTTAAGAATTAGGCTCACTACTATTACAATGGACTTTGACTCTTATCATCATCTAACAATTTGCGTAATTTGATGAGAGAGAGAGGATGAGAGAGAGAGAGAGAGAGAGAGAGAGAGAGAGAGAGAGAGAGAGAGAGAGAGAGAGAGAGGAAATCAGAGTGCTACTCCTCTTCGTACCGTGGCCTTCCTACAATGGCGAAATACTCGTTCAGCGCTCGAAGGTATTCTCGGAGCTCCTCTGGACTGTGGAATACACTCGGCCTCTCTGGCAGCCCGGCCATCTCGTCATCCTCGGGCACAGACGAAACACCGACCGTCGCCAGCATCAGAGCAGCCAAGACAAAGGCAGCCGCACGCACGAGCATCGTACAGGAACGCATCTCTACAAGACGTCAACAGCATCCAACGCCGATTAGAATTATTTTGAGAAAAAGATTTTCAGTCAAATTCAATTAAACGAAATGGCGGATCTGCAGACAACGCTTTCTGAAATATCAAGCCGTGTCATATCAAATGCATCGATTAATTAGAATCAATTGTCCGGTTAACACCCGGATTCATAATATCGTGCTACAAAAACTGAGTACCAGAATTTTACCATATTTTGCCCCATTTTCGACATTTTTGCCCAAATTTCGAAATTTTTGACGATGACCAAGCCAAAGAAGACTTGACAAGCAAAAAGGTCTCGCCTTTTCTCTCCGCTTTGCCTCTATTCGGTCTATTTTCACAATTTGTATCGATTAATATAGTTTAAAACCCCAGGAAATTAAAAAAAAACAACAACATTGCATGAGAAAAATCCCAGAAATACCCAGTAAACCTATGTTATACATATAATAAGAAAAGCAAGCGAAAAACCTAAGCTCATCAGGAAAAAACATTTCTCAAGTTCATCGGGCCTATCTAAAGACCCAAGATCTTGGAAAAAAATAGTAGCTGAAATAAACGAAATAGAGACAAAAAATGAAATAAAATGATCATCCGATGTAAGCTTACCCGCGAGAATAACAGATGAAGAGACGTTCGTGTTTCTTCGTGACTCGGGGTTTTGTGATTTGTTGGGAGGCAGACCCCGTCCTATATATATAACGATCCCAGCCGAGGTGGGGGCGACTGACTCTTCGCGAATGAAGGTCACATCTTCACGAGGACAAAGACATTCATTGTGAGGGGCACATTTTCCCAGTTATCATGTAGCGACTCGATGTGGCTTTCAATTTGGCGAAGATGTCGGTTGCAGATGTCATAATGATTGCAGAGAGTTCCTGACTGGAATGTCTAAACATGCTCGCCCTTCGTTCGAAGACTTTCAAGGAGCGTCGTCAGCAGTGTAACATCTAACTCTTGCAAAAATTTTCTATAATTAAATTTCTTATTGGAATACCGATTCTGCTGTATGACATCTTCATGACATGACATAGTTCTGCTGCTTATTTCCGGTTATTCTCTCTAAATTTCTGGTTTTTGGGTATTCCATTAATTATGTCAACAAGTTTTAGGAAAAATCCCACTCCCCAGTGGCGGTTCCAGGATTTCTTGGTGGAGGGATGAAATGAATTCATAGGAAGTTGGTGTTAGGGGGGGGGGGTGAAAAGAGAAGGGAAAATCAATAAATTTTGCCGGAAAAGGCTGACAAAAAGTCAATTTCCCTCCTAATTTTACTATTTTTTTCTCGAAAAAAATAGGTCGACAAGCAGTTTTCCCGTAATTTTGCTTGACTTCTTGCCCAAAAATCGGTTTCACAGACAAAAAACAAAAAAGTCCGGTTGGGAGGTGCATTCCCACTCATTCCCCACGTGGAACCGCCACTGCCACTTCCCCTTGTCAGCAATTGTCAAACTTTCATTGACCCCTAATAAAATTGTCTGAAAATTTGCACCCGTACACTCTAAACTATTTTATACAACTGTCTTTTCTGCTAAATATAATTGTGGAAATTAAAATTTCAACAAATAAATTTTATTATATTTTTTAGTTTTCAAATTTCTTTTGAAATTTATTTATAAAAAACAGATTTCGAAACGACTATAACACTTTGATTTCTAGCTTCTATCATCTTCCCACGGGTGAAGCGAAAATTTTCAATTGTTACAAGTAAATATAGTCGCTAATTCGTTTAATTTCACGTGGAACCGATTCCTCCGACAAGTCAACATCATCTTCATCTAACCATTCTGCGCTGAGTAGTAGCAGTAGTAGTAGTAGAAGTAGAAGTAGTAGTAGTAGTAGCAGTTGCTGTTGTTGTTGTAATAGTAGTAGAAAACTTCTTTAGCGCCATTGTAGTAGTACATTGGCACCAGTCGATGGTCGCTCCATGCAGTAAGGAATCTTAGTCGTGATCTTGTCCGTGGTGATTCGAGGTTGAAATCCAGAGGTCAGTCCGTACTTTCAAAGTCTGGTTAAGGAGGATATGCAGTGAGGAACAGATGTGTTTTTAGTCTAGACCCGAAGGTAGTAGGACATTCAGTTTGGCGGACCTGTCCCGGCATAGAGTTCCAAAGTCTGGGTCCGGTAACCGATAGAGCACGTTTCCCAGTAGTGGTCTTGAGTAAGAGCTGAGTTTAGATGGACCAGCCCATTCAGCAGCGCAATAGACTAAAAGACCTAATGTATGCGTGGTCCAGAATACTAACTAGTTGTCAGTCTCTATCTTACAAAGAACCGTTACCTTTGTTCAATTTCTGTCACATGCGTGGAAGACAGCATCACTCCGCTACTTCAAATATAACAAATGTTACTTGTTGGTCAATTCTACTAGCAGGAGGAACTACAATCGATACAAGTCTACAATCTACATCGAATAAAAACAAAATACGATGGCGTAAGACTATGGTTCCCTAGGTAAGGGCGCAAACGGTTAAGGATTAAAGTGGTGGACTGTTGACGGGCGAGCGAGTGTGTACCATGGACGACCAATGCACCGACTAATTTCCAATTTTTTTATTTAGACCTATTAATTTTTTGCAGACTTGGAGTCGAGGCCACAACAGTCGAGGCCAAGGCGAGGCCAAGGCCAGGAGGTTCGAGGCCAAGGCCAAGGCCAAGGCCAAGGCCAGGAGGTCCGAGGCCAAGGCCAAGGCCAAGGCCAAGGCCAGCAGGTCCGAAGTCAAGGCCAAGGCCAGCAGATATTTGGCGTTTTTGGCCAAATTTTTAGGTACATTTTGCCAAATTTTTGCCAAATTTTTTGCACATTTTACATTTATTTATTTATTTGTTACATTATTTCTTCATTTCCTTGAAGCCACGCCCCTGCCCCCAAATGACGCCCCCGTTAAACACGAAGTCATGAAATAATGCAGAAGTGTTAAACTCTACAGTTTAATCCACAGTTGGTTGCGTAGTTGGCAACTTGGAGGTTTCTCTTAGTTGAGGAGGGCCTACGAATATGAGAGTGCCCAAGGCCTACGAAGACCTTAAAACGGCCCTGCAGTAGCCACCTCAGTGGAAGGGACGTACATGGACAGTGGGGTAAAATCCCCCCTTTCTCTGCAAATCGCGCGCTGATCAGGGCCAACACTCGATTTGGGCAGATTAAACGTCAAAATATTGAAATTTTGGGGGCCAAACAAGTGCTGGGCCCCTACCCGAATTATTGGGTGCCCTGGCTCCTTATGGATTGGCGTCCATGGCAGTAGGGTCCAGTACCTACTACCAACCATGTTTTAAAAATAAAATTAAAATACCTTTTGATGTTTTGTAGCTGTTTGCCAGTCTCGTGTTTTATATCCAGATGTTTCTTGAACCCACTTGAAGTTCCTCGAGTTTCACTTATTATTTCGCGACATTGCTTGCATTTCGCGGACCACTTTCTTTCATTTATTATTTTGAAATCGGTGAAAGCAAACTTCAAAATGCTAGGCTCATTTGTGGCCATATTCTTTGCTTGCGTATTTTTACTTACAAACTTTAATAGCAATAGGTAGGCCTACAGCAGAGATTGCTGTCACTACGGCACCGTTTCTTTTCCAAGTGCGATCAGTCTACAACCTCCTTAGCCTAAGCAGATGCAGCCTCGCAGGTGTCTCTGTTATACTTTAGAGACAATAAACCCCGGCCCCTGTGAAGCCGCCGCAGTCTAGAACTGCTCTAAAATAGACGCCATATATCCATTTAGGTTCAAGCCTTTTAATACTTTTATTAGCAAGAAACCCAATTTTCTGGTCCAAATGCCTACTTCAATCCCTGAGGCAATGTTCGCTTCAAACAATGTCAGCCTTGTCAATGCAAGCAACATAATTACAAGCTATTAGACTTAGCAGGAATTCTCAGGGTCTACCGTTTGGATTGAACAGAGAACGTTTTGTTCAGATATTATTCGTCACTTCCAACATTTTGAATGCGCGATTTTCATGTTTAATTCCATGGTGTGAGGGCTTGGCCTCGAGTACACAAGGCCGAGGACTTGTATCCCGAGGCCAAGGCCAAGGCCGAGGACTTGTACCCGAGGCCAAGGCCAAGGCCAAGGCCAAGGCCAGCAGGTCCGAGGCCAAGGCCAAGGCCGAGGACTTGTATCCCGAGGCCAAGGCCAAGGCCAAGGCCAGCGTCACTTGGCCTCGAGGCGCCTCGAGGCCAAGGCCACGGCCTCGAGGACTCCAAGTCTGATTTTTTGTAGAAAATTAAATTGTTGACGTCAATTTATCTTGACCCTCTCTCCTCCATGTCAACAATTGTCAAACTTCTTCAAACCAACCCCTTCCTCTCCTATTTGTTGGCATAATTAATGGACGACCCCTTTGTAATCTGTATCTGAATCTGTAGTCTGCGCGGTTATTGCAGTCATGACGCACCGTATGCCCTTTGAGCATGGACCACCATAGTATTTTGATTCGCTAACTAATTGTGCATGTTTTGATCAACTCTGAGTGAACGCAAAGTAAAGTTAGAAAACAAGTCTCTTAGCTCGCATCTGTTGATTCAACTTTTAAACAGCGTAGATCAGTAGGCAGTTAGTTACTATAGTGACAGACTTTTGGCAACTTGAAATGTTTGCATCGCGCAGATTTATGCCTGACCACTCTCTAAATAAAGTTCTAATGGTGAGCATTTTCGGTATTTATTTGTCAACAGGGAAACTTGAACTTGTTCTCACACAGGGCAGACCCTACTGAACCACTTTAAAGTAAACCTTATTATTATTATTATTATTATTATTATTATTATTATTATTATTATTATTATTATTATTGTTATTATTATTATTATTATTATTATTATTATTATTATTATTATTATTATTATTATTATTATTATTATTATTATTATAAGACTTAGCCTGCATGTTCTGGCAATTCGTAGTGGATTTGATAATTGCCTGTACAATGACTTGGTGACAATGACCTCACAATGCCTTACAGCAATTGGTAAAATGATGTGCCAGAATATACACTTTAAATTATAAATACATAATCAAAAGAGCATAAGTAAGTTATGTAAGTTAATGCTTATGCTAAAGTAACAATTGACTGCATTCGTGAAATGCTTGTATTGAATCTAATAGGCTACATGATATTGTTAAGAATCGTCAACACTCTTTTACACTTCGGTTCTCTAGGAAGCCACTTTATTTTGTCAATTGTAAAATAACAGAATGTGTAATTATTAGTTACGAATGATGTTCATCTTATGTTATCTGCGTTTGCGAATAAAGATTTCTATAGCGTTGGGGCAAGACTGCGGACTCGTTCAGTAATCAGTATGAATTTCGTTTGAGCCAATGAATCTTAAAAGATAGATTCTGTAGACTCGTTATTAATCTTTTAATCCATAAAATTGTTGGTCATAGTCAGAAATTCAGAATAATTCAATCATGTATGCTTCTCGTTCTGTATCATCATCATCATCATCATCATTATCATCATCATCATCATCATCACCATCACCATCACCATCATCATAATCATCATCATCGACATCATCATCATCATCATCATCATCATCATCATCATCATCATCATCATCATCATCATCATCATCATCATCATCATAATAGGGGCTTATATTAAATTTATTTCGTGCGGATAAAAGTAATGGTATTGGTATTGATTTAGGCAATACAATTTCATATTAGTATTGGTATTGACAATACTTTTATCATTTGGCAGTATTGTTGACAACCCTGGATATAAAGTCACGACAGTTTCATATTCTACAGATAGCTGTTGATACACGGGCGTAACTTAATAAATATTTTTTGCTGTTTGATTCATTTTGGAATTATTTTGAGTTACACTGAATATTAGAATTAGACGATGAGCTCTGCTGCTTTGATTTAGTACTGAGTGGGAGGAAAACTGTAATACAACTTAACTCTTTGGTTGCCTTGTTGTTTTTACAGAATTTACCCCTCAACAGTTCCCCAAAATGTTTTAAATAAAAAAATAATAATTATGCACTTCTATAGCACCATTTCTAATACTCAAGGGTATCAATCGATGGTACTTCAAATCCATCCGCAAAAGACCAGGTCATTCCAGAGATCAGTCAGAGGGAAACAGCAAGACAGACTATGGAGGAAATGCTAATTGGAAGAGATATGTTTTAAGCCTAGATCTGAAAATGCTCAGTTTATTGGAAGATCTGACATCCAGAGGGAAAGAGAGTTCCAGATTTTTGGCCCAGACAAAGCTCTCTTACCAATTTCAGTGTTTGTTCTAGGTACATTTAACAATGAATCAGCAAATCTTGCTGAATGATAATTTTTCGGATGGTTTATCATAGATTTTAAATATTGAGGTTGGCCAGACTGCAGTATTTTAAAAACAAGGACACCAGTCTTAAATACAATTGAAAGGGTTTTTGATTATATACAAGAATACGAAAAGAAAAATGTAATATTTGCAATTACATTCTTTATATCTCACGAGAAGGTATAAAAATTTAAAAATTAAAATTGGACTTTGAAGTTTTTCAAAACATTTGTCTGCAACAAAACAGTGTAAGTAAGCTATCTGAAACAATTACTCTCTCCAGGAAATATTCTCAACGCTTTTGCGCAAATCTCACGGCTGATCTCAGTCCGAATAGGGTGGCCCGGTCCCCCTGGGGTCCCACTCATGTCTATACCATTTTGCACACAGTCCCCTTTTATTAGTCCTCTTTGGTTTTCTCTCGTGTATCTCAACTGCATCACACAAAGGACACCCAACATGAAAAGATGACGAAACTCAAGTTCTTCAAAACGAAGTCAGGCAATAGTACGTAATAGTAATAGTAATAGTTGAAGTAACAGATAATTGGATAAGCATGGCACCTGCGCTGCCAATTAAGTGCCAGACACACGTCTTGTAAATTAAACTGCCAATCGCTTACCGAGGCTGTTCAATGAACTAAATCCATGGCCGTAGCTGTACTCGTCATCTTAATACTGTTAATATTGAAACACATTTTGAGTTTGATTGCTGTATAATATTAACTTTATTCATTAGGTATTCCGTTCTACCAAGTAGGCTAATACTATATCTCTAGTTAATGCAATACATTATATACTATTCATTTACAATTCGTTTGCACATTTAAATAAGCATTGCTTGCAAAACGGTTCGTGCCTGCTAAAAATTAGGATTTTATAAAAGACAATGCAAATATATTTACTGAAATGACAAGATTCACTTTACGTTTATATTGTTCTCAATACGTTAACACTACTGAAGTGCAAGAATATGCAAGATTAACTAGACAAGAAAGTAAAACTACTACCAGAAAGGTACCCAATAAAGCATAACAATCCGGCTCTATGGAACGCACTGTCGGATGACGTGACAGAAGTGACTTCTCCTGAAATGTTCGCCAGAAGACTCAAAACACACTTGTTTATTGTTTCGTACAGATGAGATAGTTTATTTGCTGTAAAGTGCTCTTGATTTTGACCTTCTGTCATGCGTACTGCGCTATATAAGTTGTCAGTTATAAATAAATAACAGATCTCTGCAATTATGCGAGTAGAACTTGCCAAGGTGAAGACTTCATTCAGCCATATCGATTTTCTTGCTTTTCATAAGCTTGAGGGCAATTTCTCCGTTACTCTCCGTGATCTTGACGACATCGATTTCGCTTTCTTTGTGCTTTTCAATGTCATCAAAAGTACCCTGGACTCCGCTGACGTAGCATTCGTTGAATCGCAGTCCACGCTCTCCGAAAATAGAATCGGTGTCAATACTGATTGGTGTTTTGTTCTTCGAAGGCGTCTCATCGTTCACAGGAGCGGCCTCCCGGGGGAAGGGGGGAGTATTCGCTTTCGTGTCCAGACTCACGTTGCCCATGGTTTCTGTCAGGCGTTTGACGTCTTTGTCTTCGTTCTGCTTGATTCTCGGCGTACTTCCAGGCATCACGTAACTAGGAGCAAGTTGAACTTTAGTTTCACTTCTTGCTGTTTTTTTCAGTTTCTTTAGGCTGTCTATTCTAGTTCGTATCTTTGTGATAAATACCTCTGTTGTAACTACCCACTCAGTATGCACGGGAACGCGTAATGTCTTGCCGATTTTTTTGGGTACTTGTATGCCAACTCTGCTCCTTACCTCCGCTTCAGTAGCAAAGAACTGTCTTGTATCCAATGCATCAATAGAGAGTACAAAAATCACACTACAGACAGCCTCAATGTCCCAGCATTTTTTGATCTTCCTCTTGATGTCATCCTGCAGTGTATTAATTCTGGAGTCGTCGTTGCCATGCGAAGTGTCCGTGTGAGTAAATCCTATCTTCATAAGAGTCATCCGTTGAGTTCCAGCAGGAGTTTCGATTACGAGCTTCGGCCGTTCGACTTTAACACCGTAAATGTATGGCCTCAGCTCCTCGTAGCGCACTCCTTTGATTCCTGGTGCGGCTTTGTTCAATGCTCGAATGAGGATCTCGCCCTCCTTTGATATTGCAGTTTTATTTTTATCCCAAAACCATTCAGCGATTTTTTCCGGACAGTCGTTGCTGGCCATCGTTGAGTTTTGCACTTACTTTGTACGCTGCTACTGGTTGAACATACAATGACAGCAACATTTACGTTACAGATTCACACGCGCCTCAGTATTTATTCAATAATTTCACGATGTTCAGAAAGACTAACATCAAAGGAGAAAGTGGTAGAACCCTATTAGGCACTTTGCAACAAATTTTGTTTCCTCTACAAATTCTGGTGAAACTAATAGATTTTTACTTGCTGAACACAGGCATGTAATTAGAATTTTTGTAGGCCTATTGGGGGCGGAAGATGGCAGAGTGGGTTACGTGCTGGAGCGTCAGGCTGACGGAGCGGGTTCAAGCCCCGTTAGTGCCCCTAGTGGCTTTCACACAGGCAGTAATGCCTTCTAAGCCACTTTAAATCATGCTAAAAAAATTAAAGTTTTTTTATTACTTGAAGTTTTTAAAAAATCGACAATTTAGCATTTAGTATTGCAACGTCTTCTGCGATAAAATCCTACAGAAGGATGTTGGCAATAAAAAAACAGCACGTGAGAAAATTAAAAATGTTTAGCTGTAGATTTTCGTTTGTAGTCACTGTCCTGTGTTTCGCAACAACAATAGTCTTCCAGCATAGACGGACTCCATGCTGGCAACGTCTTTGTGAAATCTTTCACCGTGTTCATTGCTGACGGCGCCGAGATTGGTCGGGAGGAAGTCCAATTGAGAATGAAGAAAATGCATCTCCAGTGACATGTTGCATCAGAGTTGTCCATGGGTCAGTTTTGTCAACCCAAACCAAACCCAACCCATCAAATTTCCAACCCAACCCAAACAAAATTCATATTTTCTGACCCAAACCCAACCCAACCCATCCATACAAAAACGTGAAAATACAATCGCAATTTTAAAAACATACATACATTCAAGCACATAAATAGTTAATTGCTTATTTCGAGTTGTTATTGCAACAAACCGGAAATTCATCATTCTCATAATTGAGAAACAATGATTGTATTAATGCCAGCGTCGCCGTGACGTGATGCATTTAATTCAATGTATGTATGCAAGTATTCGAAACAACTTCCATAGTGCCGTAACATAGACTGGTCAAAGAAGCACGTTGCGTCGGCAGCCATGGGGGGTTTTACCCCCCCAACCGCGACAGAAAGTAAAAAATAGATGGAAGCACATTAACAAAATTTTTTTGTCGGTAGCCAGGGGTAACCCCCTCCCTCTTGGCTACGCTGCTGGACATCGATTCGCTTGATCAGTTTTTACAGACAAGAAGAATAGTTCACTGTTATAAGACTGGATGGAACACAATTACAGTTACTGAGAACACACACACAGACACACACAGACAGACACACACACAGCTCTAAAAGGAAGAAAGCAAGGACAAATATCATGAAGAAAATCTATAATTATATAGTAGAGATAAGGCATCCAACCTGTCTTTTGCAGAGTTGTTCTGATGGAATTTCGATCAGAACAAAGCGACTGATTAATAAATTTATTAAACTAGATCACAAAATATTTGACTGAGAAACATAACAGGTAAAACTGTTGTGCACCTTCCCACATGGAGCCATAAGCACGTGCTTAGTATGCTTAATGGTTAATCCAGCCCTGATATTGTCAACTGGCCGATGTCGGTTTATAAAAGGAATGCGTTAAAACAAGTCAACAACAGCCGTTCACATGATTTGATCTATCTGAATAGCTATTGTCCACTGTTTACTACCGACTTCTGAATACACTGCCTACGATGGAATGTAGGCTAACGTATATGGCGCCATTTTTAATGACATAATACAAGAATCTAATACTTTGTCAACGCAGAAAACAGAAAACCTATATTTAACGTGGTTAACAGAATAACTGGTGCAGATTTACGAAACCTAACCCAACCCAACCCAACCCATCAGTTTTTTAAAAATCTCGACCCAAACCCAACCCAACCCATGGGTTAACCCAACCCATGGACAACTCTGTGTTGCATTTCATTGGCTTGTAAGATTGGAGCAGATTTTCAACTTGTTCAACATAGTTTGGCGCCTTGTAGTTGCCCAGAACAAGTTAGCAATCATGAGTCAATTCTGGCGGTGGACATTTTGAATGTTCATTGTAAACTTTT
The DNA here is from genome assembly GCA_018105865.1 of Metaphire vulgaris. NCBI lineage: Eukaryota > Metazoa > Annelida > Clitellata > Crassiclitellata > Megascolecidae > Metaphire > Metaphire vulgaris. The sequence goes on from CM030844.1 coordinate 15,077,316, forward strand.
TCAGACAATGTTTGCGTCTATCTGAAGCCAAATCATTCCTGTTCCAAATGCAATTTTTTAAGAAAATCGGTCAAGTTTTCTTAAAGTTATAGTGAAAAGAGAGTTGGCATACTTTTTATCCGGACACAGTGTATATTCAATTCGCAATCGGTCACGCAATCCTATATATAGGATTGCGTGACCGTAGCAACAATTCATGCTATGCGTGATGTAGTCTTGAAGACAGGTTTGAGCACGTCTGGGCATGTCTATGAGCGCTTAATCATACTAATTTTAAACATCTATAATGTAGTTAAGTTAGCCTGCAGTGCAAATTGCATCTGTTATGGCTGTAACATAAGATTGTTGCCTAACAAGATCATAACCTGAACCCAGGCAACGAACCCGAATACCCATAACTGTAGAAAAAAATCCGGTTTTAAAAGTTTGATAATTTTTTATTTTAAAATCGATTGTTTATCAAAAACCTTACGTGATGGGAACATTTCAAAATTATTCTTGTGATCAGCATGACAGAGTCTACATGGTTAGTGACGGGCACTAAACTAAAAATTTCAATTAAACTAAAACTAGTTTACAACTAACAATCATTTGTTAAACTTTAGTTTGAAATTAAACTTCTAAAATAGTTGAACTAAACTATAAAAAAGTCAGTTAAACTTTTCTAAACTTTTCACAAACTTTATTTTACCGGGTCTTCATATATTTTCTCTCAAACATGTATCATTTATGTAACTGACAATAATGTTGTTCTCCTTAAATTTGACAGATAATACAGTCTCTGTCACTGCCAGTCATTCAAAAACTCATAGGCCCTAATATAGCAAAAAGTCTGAAATAACAGTCCAAATCAGACTATCAGTCTATCAATCTGGAATCCACCCGTCCAGTTTTAGCCTGTATCTCAGAAAGAACAGCTTATCCAGAGTATCAGCTGCCATTTTGCATCTTCTGTTTGTCAATATTTGTGAAGCCGAACTAAACAATCGTTCAACTGCAGCTGAACATCCTGGCTTATCATCTTTTAACTGCACATCCTTAGAACACTTCTCAATCAAGAAACTGTTCATGTATGCCGCAAATATCAACAGAAATATTGAAGTGATGATTTATTAGTACAAAAATGATTGTTTACTATTCATGACCATTGGGTCATTTATTTTAACATATTCCATGCATGCTGCCAGCCATACGCTGAATAAATAAGTAAGGCAGACAGACAGTTCATGTGTATACCACGGGCAAGTAAATCAGCAAACTAAAAAAGTTAATTAAACTTTTTAGTTTATAACTAGACATTTTTGTTTAACTATGATTTTAAGAAAACTTTTTTGTAGTTAAACTTTGACTTTAACTAAAAAATTGTAGTTTAACTAAAGTTTGAAACTTTATAGTTAAACTAGTGCCCATCACTATACATGGTACACCAGAAATTGCACAGGAAACAAAAACCTTGCTGACCAGTAAAGTAAAGTAAAGTAAAATCTCGTGGATTTCTATAGCGCCTTGGAAAGCAGCACAACAGTAGCTGCTTATTCTTAGGCGCTCAGCCTCTCTTAAAATAGCTATGGGGACAGTGCAGTAGGCCTATGATCGCCGACGTCTGTTGAAGTCGTCACAGTAAATTCACTTGTGGCGTAGCCAGGGATCCAAAATAGGGGAGCCCCATCGCCTATACAGTCCAACCTCGCCCGATTCGACTATGGGGACCTGGGAATTGTCAATCCAGTCCAAGCTGCTAAGGAGATTTGCTGATTTTGGATTTTTAACTAACTGTCTGTAGATGGAATACAGAGAGAAAGTGCTATTATAATTTCCCGTTATAAGTTGATTGTAGCCATATGTCGAACATTATCCCTAAGCGTACATTGCATTGCTTGAAAACAGACATGGGTCAATTACAATTATAATTGTAATTCAATTGTAATTAATTACATTTGGCCAATGTAATTGTAATTGTAATTGATCTGTGGAAAGTTCAATTACAAGTAATTGTAATTGTAATTGTCTTGTATGTAATTGTAATTGAGCTATTGTAATTGTTTTACTCAATTACAGGAATGTGAGTTTTATAAGTTCTAATAGCGTATTAGCATGTATGAGCCGAAGTCTTGTCAGTCTATGAATGTATCGCAGTGAATACATTGGATCGTTAGTGAATTGTCAAAGCACAGCGGTTATTGGTAAATGGACTCACTGCTCTGCCAGTTGCCATGCAAAATTTACTTATTTACTTTTTACTGCCTTTCAAATTGGAAGGGAACCAGCTTATCATTGTCTACTTCCTGTGTTCTGCGGCTGTGCTTTTTTGTGAACAAGCACCTCAAGTAGGGCTGCGCTAACCGAGTAGTTTAGGAGTCGAGTAGGAGTCGAGTAGCTTAGCGAGTACTCGCGTAAAACCGGAAATACATTATTTTTGCGTCATGGCCCTCATTTAACCAAAGCAGAACGCTAGATACAGTTACATATCAATTTTTCGGATATTCAAGCGTAGTATAACAGAAGTTACAGAACATAAACTATTTTGCCGGGTAATAATGGTAGGCCAAATTTTAATGAAATTCTTTGGTTATTCTTTATTTATCTATTCTATTCCTTATTTAGTTATTCTATGCGAGTACTCGACTCCAAAAAATTACTCGACTCCAATTTGGAGTCGAGTACTCGCGTTACTCGAGTTACTCGGCGCAGCCCTAACCTCAAGGAAGCTCAACCTGAAAATGACATCGACCAATCACAGGACACCAATCGGCCAAGTGAAATCTGAATATTCATAATTATTAGCATTAGCATAGACTTCTACACTTGCCAACGTGGTCGGTTTAAGCGGATAAGCAGATAGAAAAGATTAGTTATATAAAAATATATCAAAACTGGATGTTAACCCGTTAAAAAATAACGACTCTAGTGGGGTCTAAGGCCCTCTTGAGTTTGCGACACCTTTTCGGCCTACGGCCTTTTGTCCCAAATCCCTTTGTCCCAAATCCAACCCCCGTGCAGGCAGTTAGAGGGCGTAGATCGGAGGTGGGAAGGGGGTTTTGGAAGAAGGGAAGAAATTTGTATGGGTTTTGGAGTTGGGATTGTGGAGTTAGAGGCCGTCCATTTAGTACGTACGCACCGGCATTTCCTTCCCTGAAGGTGGACATGCTTAAGGACTCTATGTAAGGCTTCCAAATGCATGTTGTGATGAACCCGTAAACCGATACGAAAGGCAAATGCCCAGAGTTGTGGTCTTGAAGCATATTCGGCCTCAAAGTATTTAGTAAATTCTTTAGTTCTTGGATCGGAAACTCCTGCACACAAGAACACAAGAACAAGCACACAAGAACTGTTGCAACTTCAGTTCAAATGTAGGCTTGTCTCGCATGGTTAGTATCGATCTAATGGTTTTGTAGACGTTGACTTTCAGTTCCAGGTCCCCCGAAATTTTCTTCGGGTTGCGAACTTGCGATACCAAGACCTCAGCACGGCCACGCATCCAGAACAAAGCTGTACATATACAACTTTGATCCAGAATATGCAAAGTCGCTTATTACTTTATTATTCTAAACGCGTCTCTGATTGGTTTGCTTGTTATTATTCTCAAACGCGTCTCTGATTGGTCGGTTCCCTTTTCAGGTTGAGCTTCCTTGAGGTGCTTGAGGTGCTTGTTTTTGTGAACAAAAGTTTAATGCCAGTAAAGATGAGCGTAAATCAAGCAGGAGTAATATGGAATTATTTTGAAAAGTCTGATGACTTTAATAATGCTGTTTCCAATGCAAATGTTAAAGTGAAGTGCCGGTTGTGTGGTGAATTAGTGTCATGCTCGAGAAAGGCTACTTCGAATTTGTTGACTCATTTGCAGGTTTGTGAAACTTTGTGTTACGGTTTTTGAAATCGGCCGTAGCACATGACTTTGTTGAACTAATTTATGTTAATTATTTTAGACACTTAAGTTTATTAAAAGAAGCAGAAAGAGGAATGAAAAGTAATTGTAATTGTAATTGACACATTTGTAATTGTAATTGATTCCAATGTAATTGGCTGTAATTGTAATCGTAATTGACACAAATCCATATAATTGTAATGTAATTGTAATTGCTTAAAACGTAATTGACCCATGTCTGCTTGAAAATCACTGATTTCATTCATTTGCGACAGAATAAAGACGAAAGTCACGCATGCCCTATTTTGATAAAAGATCCGCCTATTTAGTCTGCAATTGGCCTCCCGAGCTAGTCTCTAATCTTGATCATTATAGGCCTATCTTACTTTAATTTTAGCGGAAATAAAGACAAGGACGAAAATAAATAAGATCAGCAATTCTTAAAGAATAAGCATCTTACCGCTAGTTTGAGAAGTTTGCCCTGATCTGTAAAGTTGGTTCTAAACGTGTTTCGCTTTCGCTTTCGCTTTGGCGCACACCGTTAGTCTCATAAATTAAATCGTTTAGAATTCGTTCATTGCTGGTTTCTTTTTAAGATTTGCTGTCTAAAAGTCGAAGGCCTTATTGTCTGACCTATGGAGGCATCAGGCGCCACCCCATCGGTGATGGATGGGTAGGCGGCATGATGGACGCTCTCCCTCCACAACCCTCTGTCTCTCTCTCTTATCATTTTGGCAGCCACCATTGATGTTTACTTTCAGCGATTTTTCTATCTTGAATCCATCGTCTCCTTGGTCTACCATTGCCTCTGGTTCCAGGAACGGCAACACCGGGGATATTTCTAAGATTGTGAATGGGGGGTGTCAACCTCAAATTGGGGGTGTCCGGAGCTAATTAGTATGCATTTTGTATGCATACCATTGTCAAATTACCCAAAAAATTTGGGGGAGTCGACCTCAAATTGGGGGGGGGGGGGTGTTGGGTTTTTTAGGTTTTTAGGAGGTGTAAAAATATCTCTGGGCAACACCATTATATCTTTATCTAAGGTGATATCTTAACTGCGCATTGTGTGTCCATAGTAGGCCCACTTTAATTTTCTTGTCTTAATACTTGGGATGAGTTGCCATCTCCTTAAGAATGCTATCGTTTGTTCTTTCTTGTGTCCATGATACTCGTAAGGTTTTTCCATAGCACACCATCTCGAAAGCTTGGATGCAATTTTGGAGGTATTTATTCAGCTTCTATATCTCTCAATCCATTATACGTGGCTACTGACCAGACTAGAGTGAACATTACTGCCCTTTTTGTCTGGTCAGGTCAGTGTTACTATACGGAGCCGAAATCGGGACAACTTCAAGAGAAATGGGAAAAGCTGGATGCCGCCGAGAGTGTGGTTCAGTGGCGTAGCCAGGAATTTCGGAAGAGGGTTTTGGTTTTTGGTTTTGACCGTGACCAACTTTGGAAAAATCCTGACAAGCAAAAAAAACGTTATTGCCTCCACTTTTTATACTTTTTTTAGCTGACAAACAAAAAAACCTCATCGCCTGTTACCTAAACCCTTACCGTTTATACCGAAGGGGTTTTGACCCCCAAAGACGCGTCAAAAAATAAAATGCATGGAAACTCTTAACAAATCTTTTTTTTCGGCGGCAAAGATGGTCTAACCCCCAACCCTTCTGTTGTAACATAGGCGATATTTAAAGCAGGGTTGTCCAACGGATCCGGCCCGCAAGACAGTTTCATCCGGCCCGCCACCGAGTTTGGGAAAATAAAATTTTTAGCTATAGAACCGGTTATTATCGTTATTTTTAGGACTAAGAGGTTACCAAATTGCTTACTTATCCACAAGGACAAAGAACAAGAATAAATAACAATGTTTGATGCAATGTTTCATTGTGTCTTTATACATTTACAATTTACACTGTTAATTACTTAGAGTCTTAGACTTATAGACTTAGTCTTAGACCAAGGTACTACCGGTGGACCCATACTTGTAAGCATGTGCGGCCTCCGACGTTGGGTTTTGTGGTCCAATGCGACACACCATCTGATTTGAGTTGGAAACCTCTGATTTAAAGGACTGGGCGAGTGTTTTGGCGAAAGAGGCGTTCCATACAAGACGTAGGCCTATAATGATATTCCGAGTTACTTGGACGGGGCGTTTCCCTCATGGCCACGTAGATCCGTCTGGCCATTTAATACGCTGAGTTCCCTGTAGTGCTACGAAACGACAGAACGTTCATCAATTCCGAACACAGAGCAATCAATTAACTAATTAAAAGCCTCAATATTGCTGACAAATTTTCTACTACGAACCTATAACAGTATAACTTCTTAGATAGATTTGAAAGCGCAGATGGCCTTACAGTGGGCGGTGCGGCCCGTGCCAAACAGTCTTTAGACTACTAAGAATAGATAGGTATCGTAAGTAAGGAAGCAAGTAAAATCTCGTGGGTTTATATAGCGCTTTTGGGTAGTACAGCAGTACCTGCTTATTCTTAGGCGCTTAAACCTTTCTTAAATTAACTAAGGTGGATGATCAGCCAGGCAATGGTCAATATATCCGAAGGGCTAAAATTAGACTCCCTCTTTCCAATGCACACGCTTCACTCCTCTGCCATAGACATAGTTGCACTAACTGAAACCTGGGTATCTCCGTCTACTACTTCATGTCAACTGATTGAGGCAACCCCACCTGGCTTCTCCCTCCTAAGTTTTCCTCTTCTAATTTAGGTGGAGGCACCACTTTGCTCATTCGTGATCATATACAAATTAGCAACTCCTCATCAATGAATTTCTCCACATTTCAATGCTCATCAGTCGCCCTCAATCTTCCTCTCTCAAAATTAACTATTTTCAACATTTACCGCCCCCCCCCCCCATCATCATCACAATACTCAACCTCATTCATGACATTCCTTGACGAATTTTCCTCCTTTTTAGACTCTGCAGCTACAACTCCACATGAGTTCTTAATTACTGGTGATTTTAATGTACATGTTGATAAGAGTGATGATCATAACTCTATCCAATTCATACAATTGCTCACGCAGACAAACCTCACACAACACATATCTCTTCCTACTCACACTTTTGAACATACTTTAGACTTGCTAATCACGTCTTCTTCTTCATCACTATCTCCAATTTCAGCAATTATCCAATTCTCTCCATCTGATCATTTTCCCATCTTCACCATTTTAAGTATCTGCTCGCCAACTCCTCCGCCTCTTGGGAGTCTTGGCACCTACTCATTCCGCCGTCTTAACAAAATTGACGTAGCCTTGTTCTGTGACAACATTAAATCACCTGAACTAATTACTACCCCCCCCCCCCACTTCTCTGCCGTCACTGATCAATAAATACAATTCTGTGTTACCCGGTCTTCTTGATAAACACGCTCCTATCATCACAATACCTCTTTCATCACACAACAGCAATCCCTGGTATAACTCTTTAATTCATGCTTTCAAGTCATTTCGCAGACGTCTTGAACGAACATACCATAGAACACATTCTCCATCTGACCTTTTAAATCTTCATTCCGCCACCAACCGCTACCATAATCTCCTTACATTTACCAAAAAATTAAGTCCGAAAGTCCGGTGGAGGGATGGATCCCCACTCATCCCCCACGTGGAACCGCCACTGCTACTGGGAAAGTAGATGTGTCATACGATCGATTCTTTACACTGGCCTCTATAACAGCACAAGAGGCCACAAATGCAAATTGCTTAAGCAGAGGGTGGGTCCAAGAAAGACAATTTTTTAGTGCAAGGGTTGTAGACAAATGGAACTGTGTGGACAACGAGGTGGGAGTGACAGTTGAAACAGTAAACGGATTCAAAGGTTATCTGGGAAAACTAAGTTATTGAATGTAGAGTTACTGCAATAGTTTTCACACAGGCTTAGTCTACTTAGCCTCCTAAACCACCTTAAATCACTTTATTATATATTATTATAAATCGGGCCTTATTTTAGGGGCTTACTACTTTTCTACTGTTGCCAATATTGGCAGAGTTTAATACTGGAGACTCAGACTCATGAATTGTCACATAGGCCATAGGTCTAGTATCAAGCTATAAGATTTTATAACCATAATTATAATAGTCCATTCTATAGAATGGCATGTGCAGAATAGCAATGCTGGTTGTAGAAAAAAATCACCAGTCTCTGGCACTTCAAACTTCATCGACTGAAGACTCTTATTATTAGATTGAGTTTTCGAACTAAAAATAATTGACTGGACTTTTCTATTCGACGGTCTTTCATACTTGTTTAGGCTATACAGCTAAAGACATAATTGAATATTCTCACTTTGGATTTACGTTATTATAGGCCTACAATCTTTTTTAGCGCAATATAGGCTTACGTCTAATTTTCAGCCGCAGACCCACGAGAAACTCAAAAGTCTACAGCCGCTTTAATGAGATTTGTCTGAATATTCGACGCTTCTTCTACGCTGACTTTACTCCGATAAGAATTTTGAATTTATTTTCACTGGACTGAACGCGTTTCTCACAATTAAAACATTAATATCATTACAGAACGTCAAGAAATAGATTTCTTGTCCAAATGCAGATTCTGCAGCAGACCTTTGGCGGTGTTCTGGTCCAAACTTATTCAATAATCCTTCGTAATCCCATCGCTTCCTGTGATCTGAAAATGGAAAAAGACTACAGTCATAATCAGCAAGTCTCGTCGACTATAATAGCATGATAATCGTCTTATGAGCTTCAGCAGCCAAAGAAGCAACAAGCATCGCTGCCTCATTGCCCTTCATTCGCAAGCAGTCTTTCTATATAGATGTACAGTATACGACACCTGCTTTCTATAGCGCTCGTGTGAGCTCAAATCCTAAAAATAGGCTTTTTTCAAGCGCTTTATCTAATCGCCAATCTCTTTCTGTTCTGTCTTGTGTTATTGTGTAATCAAACGGCTGTTGTACGTGTTTTGATAATTAATTAATCGTGTGCGGCTGCTCTGTCAGGCATTTGCTATAGTGGCCCTTCATGGTAGATAGCTACTGCAGATCCAACGTCAATCGCCGCTAGCACATCAGAGCACAGCCAACCCTGACACATTACACAGACCATTTTAACTTTCCGTGCCGGCGGACACGTGACTGCCTGAGAAATGAAATCTCTGACCGCCCACGGTTTGAACCGGAGACCGATAGAACATCTCCCGGTTTCAGAGCAGACACTCTACTGATATATATATATATATATATATATATATATATATATATATATAGAGAGAGAGAGAGAGAGAGAGAGAGAGAGAGAGAGAGAGAGAGAGAGACAGACAGACAGACAGACAGACAGACAGACAGACAGACAGACAGACAGACAGACAGACAGACAGACAGACAGACAGACAGACAGATAGACAAAAAGACAAACAGACAGAGAGAATCATTGAGCCAAACAAATCATCATCATCATTGTCTTCGTGATCTGTGGCGGATTTACCATGCACGGTACAAATGGTACAGATAATAAATAAAAATTTAGGGGCCCACCCTTTCTATTAACGATATTTTATCATGATTTTTTATGATTTATTTGTTTAAACAACTTTATTGTCCAAAATGCAGCCGTTTGTCATGCCACGTGACCTGAAAAAGAAAAACGCTGTCGCCGCTATTACTCATACACTTGATCTGTAACTCTGTCGCTCTTCCGAAAGTTTCCCGAGAATAGCTTTAAAAACTTGACAAGGAAAAAAGGTCATCTCGCCACTTTTCACATTTGGGGCCATCCAGAAATGACGCAACGCACTTAGGGAGGGGGTCAAACATTTGTGACGATGTGTGACGACGGCGGGGGTTCAGAAAATGTGACGTCACATAATACTAAATTTTTTAGGTGGCGACCTTTCTTTGCTTGTCAGCATATTTGGAAAGAAAAAAGAACAAGGAGAAAGATGAAGATGACCTTTTTGTTTGCTTGTCACCACATTTCGAAAGAGAAAAAGAAAAAAAGTACAAGGGGAAAATGAAAATGACCTTTTGTGCTTATCAACTGATTTTGACATTGGAAAAACGAGAAAAGGGGTTAACGCGTTGTGACGTCATATTTGAGGGTCTGACTTTTGTGACGACGTGTGACGAAGGTGAGGGAATAAAAAACTGTCAAAATCGCATTACGTCATTCATGGATGGCCCCTTTGATCTGTAACTTTTAGAAGAAAGTGTACCGGGGCCTAAAAAATGTAAATCCGCCACTGGTTGTGAAGATGCCGGAATGACGCCTTATCTCGAACATCTTTTTGACACACACGTCGATTGCTCGATGAGATTCTTGCAATGGCGACATCGACTTACACTGTAGACGAGAGCTGTAATGATCATGAGTGCATATGGACAGCGTCGGCTTCAACCAGTTGCAGTCAATACACGAAGCATTCTATTTCGCTGTGAATAGTTATTGAGAATTTCTCTTATTCGCCGTCAGTTATTATTATTATTATTATTATTATTATTATTATTATTATTATTATTATTATTATTATTATTATTATTATTATTATTATTATTGCGCTGAGATCGCATGCATTGCACGCCGAATGAACGTAGTGCAAGAGGAGTGCAACAGCAGCAGGCAGAAGTGTGTCCACTCACTGCATTGATCTGCAGCTCAGTTGTCTGTGACGAGCAAAGAAAAGACAGGCTATGACGTCATCGACCGATCTGCTCCTCTTGGTCGTCGATCGCTCGTCTTCGTTTCTGCGAAGATCATTCGCCTCTTCGTCGCCATAATGTCTATCTGCACGGTAACAACGCAAAAGAATTCCAACAAAGACAGGGGAAAACGCACCACAACTGCGCTTCAACTGTAGCTGCTGAAAATAGTTCTAAAGGGTCTTTCGGGTGGATTTAGCACGATTTTTTTCAATGCACCAGTTGTTAGGATACGCTACAGTGAGCCAGAACTTGTTATCACCGGTGCTGTTCCCCATATTAAGTGGCAACATGGCGATCGACCAATAGTTGCGTCAGTTGAGACGCCGAGGAAGAGCATGTTCGTTGTTTTTATAGTCTTTATCAACATGTGCAACGCTATCGCGATAATTATTGACGGGATATAATTCTCAAGAATGAAAGATACAGTTGTATGGATTTGGTTTTATCTTGACACGTGAAGAATTTTTTTCTTCAATCATAATAGGCTACATATAGAAAAGTAAGGCTGGTCCGAATATTCGCTTCGCTTTCGCTTCGGCGTCGAATAGTGTGACGAATAGTCTAATCGTATTCGTTCGAATAGTGCTGGTCAAAACGAATACGAATATGGTCACATCATCACATGACATTAAAAATTTGCATATAGTTTAATACTTCAGTTTAGTAAATTCAAGTGCCGGAGATAACATTTTGTTTTATTTTCCCAGCTGAAACAGCGCTATACAAAATTGTTTTATTCCGAACTTGCGCTAAAAGAATAATTCTGCCCGTTTCCGGATGTCAATCTATTAGTTAAACCATACGGTAACGTTAGTAAAACGTATTTGAATTAAATTTCTTCTTTGAATTAAATTAAAATCAAATTTCGTTGCTTCAAATAGCGATGGATAGACGAAGCCCGATTTGGAAGTTGTTTAAGATTTGTGAAGACGAAATTAAAGCAACGTGAACGTTGTGCAGTTGGTCTACCGTCATTTTTCGCGGCGGTGGTTCCTCGAGGTCGTTCACAACATCTGCGATGCACATTCATATGTCGTACAAACACCCGGACAAACACGAACAGATGGTCTTAAAGTCTTTACTTCTACTTTGCGTGTTCAATTTGTCTTTTATCCACACAGGAAGTTGCTAAACCATATGTGTATATATAAGCGATATGAGGATTCCTGTAAGTAATAATAGTATTAAGCTTATAGTAGCACACAATACTATTGCTGACCGTATTATGGCGACTTGCAGCGAGAGGGATATCGTATACACTATTCGTATTCGTTTTTCGTCCAATAGTGAAACCGACTATTCGTATTCGTCCGAATAGTTTAAAACCCCTATTCGGACCAGCCCTAGGCTATAGGAAAGCAATCTTCGCATGTCAAGATAAAACCAAGTTCATACAACTGTTTCCTTTATTCTTGAGAATTATATCTCGTCAATAATTATCGCGATGGCCTTTTTTGCTGGTCAAGATATTTTTGGAAGAAGTTATAGAAGTTCGAGGCGCAATAATTTCTCGTTTTACCCCGGGCGCTGCTCTCAACCCACGTTGTTATAGTGGTCCTTCATGACAGTTGAACTGGAAGTTGAAAATGTGGGAACTTTATCCACCATGTCATCATCATCATTCATCATCATGACTAACGGTTAGGAAAATGAAGATTAGACGTGGTAGATGTGACACCGTTGTCGTATAGTTTACAAAGACAATTAATGTCTCTGTACTGTTTATAGTAAAACGGTCGGAAGGCGTCTTGGCGTCAAGTGCCATCTTTACGTCGTCGTTTTGGCACGCACAGATGACGCGATTGCGTTCACGCACGACATGCGGAATGGACGTAGGTGGGTGACGCAATGCGCCATTTGATATACGTATCAGTGGTGATGGAATCGTGAGAAACCAGGGTGTCCACTGTTTTCTCATTTTTCTTACAAGACAAAAAAACTGCAGCAGTGTCAAAAGAAAAGTGACATTTAATTATGCAAATAGACCGGTGAAATGTTCGATCGAATATCTTTCGAGAAAATACGATGAAAGGTTTATCTAAAAGAATTATCAAAAGACAAAAGGAAGGAGTCACAGATGGTCGTCGCACAATTCTTTGTTCATACACATTTGCATGTTTGATTTCCGTTTATTACATTTCTTTCTGTATAATTCTGAAATCTAAATGATTTCATTGGAACCAAAATATCTTAAAGACGTAAAAGGTATCTTTATGTTTTTATGCCAGTGATGAAGACGAACTTGTGTCCTCCCTCCCTTAGCATTAGCGGTTCGAGCCGGAAAATACTGGGGGAGGGGGCTATGCCCTAGTCAATGACTGCCAAGATTTCCCAACTTCTAAAAAGCTGAAAGTCTGACGAGCAAAAAACGTCGTCCACTATCTTATCTGGGGAAGGCTAAAATCTGGGGCTACAATCCCCAGCTCCACCACAGAACCACCACTGTCTTCCAGAAACTACATTCCAAATGCCAGGATTTTGCCAAAATTATGATTCTTTGAGTTAGAATCACGAGAAAATATAAAAATAAATTCTAGCAATTTTCCTGAGTACCCGAAACCGTGAATTAAATCTTAAGGCGGACTAGCCTTCAACGTGTCTTGAGAAGAAGGAATTTTCTAAATATTGGCAAAATCTCAGACAAAAACTGTGGCTGCTGCGCGGAACATGTATCTAGCTGCGACTTGTTGATCTAATTTGTCGGATTCCAATATTTTATAAGCTGTAAATTTGCGCACAGTAGAGTTTATATCGTTTTTAAGACTTTCATCTATTTAAATGGTCTATAAATAATAATAATAATAATAATAATAATAATAATAATAATAATAATAATAATAATAATAATAATAATAATAATAATAATAATAATGTATTGTCTATAATCAAAGCAAGTAGATCTCTTTCTAGACTTTAGCTACCAAAATTTTTGATGTATTTTTGTCTAATCGTATCAAGGCAGTATTGTCTCGTACCCCATCTGTCAAATATCCACGCGCATTTACATGGAAATGTCGCACAATTCAACGATTGCCTGCAACGAACTCGGTCTTCTCAAACAAAATCATGTTTTTAGCAGTCACTGCCGATCGTACGACCAAGCTCCCTTAGGTAAGAACGCCGTGGCAGTGAGGCCCTCGTGTGAATTTTGGACCCGTATTTCTCTTCAGCCAGGGCGTCTAAGGCCATCGGGGTCGGCCCTTCGAGAGCCGTAACGGGGCCCGGGAAGTGATTTTGCCTAGTGGAACGAGGCACGACTTGGCGAGATCACGTACACACTTAGCATTTTTAGGCGAGCTGTGACAAATTCTCAATTTAACATTTAGCATTAAAAGAATGCGCTTTAAATATGCAGTATTTTGCATAGGACCGGGTCAACTTATTTGAGGGCTCTAGACTAAATGGCTCGAGGGGGCCCCTTGGATGGTGAAGTGATGAGGCCCGCAAACCCGAAGTCTGGGGTACGCAGGGCTGATCTGTTGTTTCCAGCAAATAATTGGTCCAATATGCAGCAATCTACAATGTATTACGTCACCATACTGCATTTAATCCCCATAGGAAAAATAAGTAAGCAAATTTGCACAGGTGTTGTGGCGAGGTGTTGTGGCGTAAATAGCAGCGTAACAAGTAGACGAATCACAGCGACTTTTTAATTTCAATATAACAGGGAATGTTTAAAATTGGTGGGTTTGACCTCCTAAAATGTGGGGCACTAGGCTACGAGTGCCCCACATTTTAGTCAATACCACACTCGTACAACCTAGTTAGCCTAATGGCTAATTCGGTCCTGATATTGCATTTAGCATTTGACACTCATGTAGGCCTAAAAATGACGACCTTTACTGAACTTCAAAAGTATTCCACATAAAATACTTCGGTATTGTGGATTGACAACATTAGTAAAGAGAAGAGAGAGGGGGATTTGATAGAAACATACAAAATTTTGAATGGGAAAGTAGATGTGCCATACGATTGATTCTTTACATTGGAACACCATAGCAGCACAAGAGGTAACAAATGCAAATTGTTTCAGCAGAGGGTGGGTCCAAGAAAGAAAATTTTTATAGTGCAAGGGTTGTGGACAAATGGAACAGTTTGGACGAGGTGGGAGTGACAGTTGAAACAGTAAACGGATTCAAAGACTATCTGGGTTATATATATCTGGGTATTCTAGGTTAACCTTCGGCTATAGCTATTTCATACTAAGATCAAGCTCCTTGGAATAAGGAGCTATTACAATCCTATAGCAAGCTCTATAGAATCCACGAGATTTTACTTAATTGCTTTTTATATTGTGACGAATGTTAGGGCGTCACATGTGGTATTAACAGGTAACTTTAGGACTCGGGGTACAGGCGGGCCGATTTATACGAACAGAGATTAGAACCGGTGTTTTATCTAAATTCCAGGCTATTGGGGGGATTGACTTGACTGGAGGGGAAGAGACACAGTTCAATGCAAAATTTAATGTCAGTGTTGGGATTTGAGGAGGGGGAATTTTCGTGGTTAGAGGGAGATTTTCTCCCTATCAGCAGGGCGCGATTTGTAGGGGGACGGGGGGAATCTCCCCCCCCCACTGCCCAACTGCATCCCCCCTACTGCTACATCCCCACCACTACATCCCCCACTGCTACATTTCCCACCAACTACATCCCCCCAAGCTCGACATATGATACATATCCCCCCACTGCTCCAGGTCACAAATCGCACCCTGCCTATCAGGCCTGTATGATGTACTGATTAGAATGACTGAATTATCTGAATATGCGTGGGAGCAACAACTACGAAAAGCAAAAGTAGTAAAAAAACTTGCGTGCATGCCGGCAATCCGGTTGTCGACCGATAAGCATCACAGTCCCTGTTAGGACTTGGGCGCATTCTTAGGTTTCGCTCATGAAGCGACTGCAAATGCAAGTTCACGGGCGTTAATAAAGGAAACGCCGACCAAGTAGGGGGTCCAATTATTATATCACGCGAAGAGCTGCACTAATTAGACGAATTCGGGCACAAGAAATTCTCTCAGAAGACAGCCACTCGTCGTGCAACCGGAAAACAGCAACCTACGCACGATCACAGGCGATCGTAGCTGCAATTTCGCAAACGAAATTATCTTCGCCAGTCTATCGGCGTAAATAATCAAGCTCAGTTGAGCAGCTGAGCATCAGAGGATCTCCTCGGCAGAACAGAAATTGCCGAGTCTTTTGCCGAGGAGTCGGCGTCTATTTCACAGCGCTGTATACGCTGAACATCTGTACACTCCAAGTGTGTCCTACATTTAGGTGGATGAGCGGAAAGCTAGCGTCCAAGCGTATGCACATTGGCATGACGTCAGGAAATGGCAAATAATTAATTATAGTAAGGATGGTAAGGATTAATTTAATTTTAATAGTTAACTTTTGAGAAATTAACGATTAATTATTAATAGTTAATTTCGATCAAATAAAAAACTGTTATAGTTACAGCTATTGACAAAACGTGATATTCCACATAAAATTCAGCTAAAAAAGTTGATAACAGAAGCGTTTGCCTTCTCGTACGCTGGACCCCATGCCTGGAACGCCCTTCCACCAGCGCTACGGAACATAAAGTCGCCCGTCGCTTTCCGTAAACATTTGAAGACACATCTGTTTAATTGTGCATATAATAATTGACATAATTGACATTAGGCTAATTGTAATGCGCTTGCTAACATTGATTGATTAGGCGCAGTATAAATAGCTAATTACAATTACAATTACAATTAGGCTATCGCATGCAAGTGCCGTTGAGTTTTTCACTGCTTCTCCAACATTTGCACTTTAGCCGTCACTCATCTCAGTCAACAATTTATCAATAGTCCGTCTTCATGGTAGTTTATATTCTGCATTTGAAGCGCTTCACGTAATGCTTGCTGCAATCCGTCATCTTCTGCTCTCGATATTGGCATGCCACTACTAGCCAGTGGCGTAGCCAGGGGGGTTGGGGGGAGGGGGTTAAACCCCATTGGCTGCCGAAAACAAAATATTTTAAACGAGTTTCTATGCATTATTTTGACGCGACTTTGGGGTCAAACCCCCCTTGGCTATAGAATGTAGAACGTAACGGTTTAAGAGGTAAGGACCTTTTTTGCTTGTCAGGAAAAATATAGGAGATAACGTCTCTGCTTGTCAGGATTTTATCAAAGTTGGTCACGGTCAAAACCGAAAACCAAACCCCCTCCGGAAATCCTTGCTACGCCACTGCTATACTAGCTATCCAGTTTTCCAATGGATGCGTTAATGTCACGCTGTGTGGCAGCACTAACCGGACGATTACAGGCTGACGATAGAATTGATTCAGATTAGTCTGCTTAGAAGTAAAGTGGACGACGATGACGATGACTTTGCGAGCTGAAGTTTCTTACTAATGTAGCGGGTGTTTGTTTTGCATGTGGTAAGTAAGAGACGTGTTAGATCCATGATATGCGAATGATTTATCGCAATGGATGCAAAAAATGTTATCAGTATTTTCGATACTTCCGTCAGCCAACACTTTTAATCCAAAATGTTCATTTAATCGACCTCGTGTAGTTTTGTATTTAATAACTAATAATAAACAGGCTCAGATTGAATGCTGCAAAGACGGAGATGATCTGCATAGGACGGAAATCAAAACTAGAAAAGCTGGCACTGGCCAAAATAAATCTTGGAAATTTTGAAATCACAAACTCTAAAATATTGCGGATGAAAAGCTAACAACATATAAATCGGACAGTAAGTAAGAGCTTTTTCGAACTGAGTCAACTACGAATGGTTGTTGACTCTCTCACTCTTAAAGTGGCCTCAACGTTGATACACGCTCTCATAAGTACAAGACTAGATTACGGTAACAGTCTACTTACAAATGTGACCGAAGAACAAATTAAACGGCTACAGATGGTCCAAAATTCTGCAGCTCGGCTGATAACGGGAACTGCAAAGAGGGAACATAATACTCCGGGACCTACACTGGCTGCCGGTAAAAGAGCGAAGAAGTTACAAAATTGCCTCTCTCGTAGATAAAAAAATCTAAGAGGTGAAGTTCCTGAATACCTTGCTGCAAGCATCAGAATGATCAGATTAGTAAGAGACAAATCAAGATATAGTGGATTAAGATCGAATGATACACAAGTACTGACAATACCGAGAACAAATTGGAGACCGTTCGTTCAAAGCACTTGGACCGGCGATTTGGAATGCACTTCCACCAGAAATACGAGACGAACCGACTTCGCGGGCAGTTTTCCTAGCTCGGTTGAATACGTTTTTCTTCAAATCAGCAGCGGCGGCGCATTTGTGGAAAATTGCGCCTATGAAATGAACTGAATTAACTAACTAACTAACTAACTAACTAACTAACTTCATTAGGTTACTCTCCGTATCTCCATAAAAACCGCCATATCGCAAACAATGATGTCATTACTATCGTCAATACTATCAGACGTCATTACTATCAGACTTCCGGTGCTTTTGTCAGTGATGGGCGAAAAAGCGTCGATTAATCGTTAATGAAAAATTAATCGTTAAAATAAATTAACGATTAATCGATTAATTAATCTTTAATTTCCGCGGCCCTAAATTATAGGAGTCCCAATGTCCCCTCTAAGCTGCGCCACCGTGCGTTGGCGTACAGATTTCCAGCTCGGAACGCATAGATTTTTGCCTGAGCGCAGGAGCAGGCAATATGGTAAAGATCGTGCATCATTGATTTGAAATATTAAAATAAAGATCAAGGAGAATATAAACAATGAAATAGAGCTGTCGCAGACTTTGCGGGTAGCTTTAAACGCAACGCTAGAACAGTCGGAAACTCTTCAAACGTAAACCTGCAAAACCACTTCTGTCAAGTAATTAACATTCTTTTTTCCGCCCTGTTTCTTAGAACGCGGTGTAGTCCATCTCGTTATCATAGGCGGCGATCATGAGTAAAGTAATTATTTCAAGTGGGATTGGTTGGGAACTTGATTGAGTTTTCTGTCGAAACTGCGATGCTGGACGTAACTGGACGCAATTGTATATAACTGAGTCACACTTTCAGATATCAAACTTGTAACGTGCAATTGTTTTGAAAAATTATGTCTTTTAAACTAAACTATAGCTTCAGGTAATCCCTAGGACTGGATATGTCATCCAATGATGCGAATTACGACCTAAATGGGCAATAAACCTAGCGTCATTTTAAAATTTGCTTAGGAGGCATTACTGCCTGTGTGAAAGCCTCTAGGGACGCAAATGGAGCTTCAACCCGCTCCGTCATTCTGTCGCTCCAGCGCGTAACCCATTCTGCCATCTTTCGCTCCGCCAAAATAACAGTAAAATCGTTGTGCTATATAAAAGCGAACTAATTTACAGTGATGTTAACAAGGGCTGACCCCTCAAGGACGAGGATAAGAACTAGGACCGACCTCCAAGGACAAGGATGACGAGGACCTATCCTCCAAGCACAAGGACCACAAGGACTGGCATTTAAGAACAAGGATCAAGGACAAGGACCGACTTCTGTAAGACAGAAAAAGGGCAGAAAGGAAAAGAAAAACCAAAAACGATTACAATTCGAATCACAAATTAAAACAGCAAATAAGAGAATGATGTAAAAAAACAAATCAACAGTAGAAACCCGCTATATCGAAGCTCAAGGGACCGTGATAAATACTTCGATATACCAGAATTTCGATGTAGGTCTATACAATTCCGGGTCGTATAAAGCCAAAATTTCTTTTTGGGCAAATGTGAATGTCCAGCAATTATACCAACTAAAACATCGATTTTATGCCAAAATATTAAGATCTATGCCAACAAATGTTTAACAAACATAAGGAATAAGGTGTATCATTACAGAAAGAAATCAAATGAAAAGTATAACCAATACTTTAAATTATGAAAATCACCTCTAAAATCCCAATGTTTTTGTTTATCGGTGGCAGTTAACAAGATCAGGCTGGCCTACCAAGCAGACTGATTGACCTTGTGCCACTTGTGGACAAAGCAGGCCACAGTAATTGAAGCCTCCAAGAGCCGGAAGTATTGAGGTGAAGAGAGCAAATGCCCTTCACCGGTTTTGATTATTTGATGACCGTGTTATTCAGCCATAGGTGTAAACTCGGATGAAAATGCCTCAATGTCATCCATTCTGCCATACCCTACATTTCAAAGCGGAGAGGGAGCTCTACTCTAGGGGTCGTTGGTCCCAGCTGCAAAGTTTAGAGCGGATGAGACAGTAACCGGTTGTACAAAGATTCCCCGATGCCGCCTACCAAAGTCATATATCTACATTAACATAATTATCAGTACAATTGAAAATGGCATTCAGTTAATTTGGTCCTTATAACGAATTTTCAAGGACTAAGTACAAGGACGAGGATAAGGACGAGGCCGACCTCCCAACGACGAGAATAAGGACGAGGTCTGACTCATCAAGGACGAGGACTTAAAATTGATCCGTAAGGGTGAATAGTGTGGTCTACATTATATTAAAGACAACTCTCAGATTATATAATATATGTATTTCAGGTTCAGTTAGATCTTGAGTCCTCGACTGACTGTGATCGACTGCTAAGTCCTAATTAGATACTACAGAGCTACTACTAAAACGTTCCTTATTGGAGGGTAGGCGTGGCCTCTAGAATGTCAGTCAATACCACGTTATAAAGGGGTCCTTAAGGACAAGGACAAGGACCAGGACAAAGATTAACATCACTGCTAATTTAACGAGAGAAGCTGAAATCTAATAAATAAACAATTTTAATTTTTATTTAAGAAGAAGGAATCAAAGTAGGAGGAGTATTGGTACCAGCATTGCGATTTGCAGACGACCAGGCTATGTTAGCAAACAAAGAAAAAGCTTTACAAAACATCATGGATAGACTGGCCTTAGTATCCGAAGAATATGGTATGAGGATTAACACCAAAAAGACGAAAGTGATGGTCATCAGTAAAGAGCAAGGAAAGGAGGCAAACATCACAATCTATGGACAGAAGGTAGAACAAGTGAAACAATTCTGCTACCTTGGCAGCCTTATCACGGAAGATGCCAGATGTCAAAGCGAAATAAGGAGAATTGCAATGGGAAAGGAAGCATTCTACCAAAGGAAGGAAATAATGAGGAGTAATCTCGATAAAGGGCTAAAGAAGAGAATGATTAAAACACTGATATGGAGTGTGGTGTTATATGGCTCAGAGACATGGACGATGAGAAAAGACGACATCAGAAGACTGGAGGCGTTCGAGATGTGGATATGGAGGCGAATGGAAAGAATAAGTTGGACACAACATATATCCAATAAAGAAGTCCTAGATATCGTGCAAGAGAAAAAGACAATAATACAAACAATAAAACAAAGGCAAAGGAACTGGATGGGCCACATTTTAAGAAGAGAATCGTTGTTCAAAACAATACTGGAAGGGCACATGGGGGTAAAATAAACAGAGGAAGACCACGTACATCACTACTGCACTGGATAGTAGTAGTAGTAGTAGTAGACTTCTTTAGCGCCATTGTAGTAGATGATGACAAAGGACGGATACAAAGGATTAAAGACCCAAGCTGCTGACAGAGATAGATGGCGCCAATGGGAACCAGGACCTGCTTCCGGGCAGAGAACTTAAAGAAGAATATAATTTTGACGATCGGATACAAATTTAGCAAGTTTTCGAAACGGTAACACTAAGCATGCCTTTATTAGTCTACTTTAACACTTTAAAATTAAGTTAATATAAGAAAACCGGCTAGTGCAATTTCAGTTTAATATCTAGTTTCAGTTTTGTTAAAGTGCAAAGACTTTACTGTTACTTTCCTGCGTAGGCCTATATATGTCGTTAATTTGTATTACTGCGCAGTTAGGCGGTGACGGCCATTTTCCCATGATGGAGTCTGCGATCTGGCTCCACTCAAGCATTCCTCGTGCCGCGTACACGCCTTGCCGATGCCGGCGACCGCGCCTTCCCGGTTACCGCAGCGAAAGCCTGGAATCGTCTCCCCATCAGTGTTCAAACATCACCTTCTCTGGAAATATTTAAGAAGCGACTGAAGACTTGGCTGTTCGAGATCAGCTATTCTGTTCAATCCTGACCTATATTATTCATGAACTATGTAATGTGTTCAAGCAGTCCTCCTATAGGACAAATTTACCGCATAAATCTTAACGTTCAATAATAATAATAATAATAATAATAATAATAATAATAATAATAATAATAATAACAATTATAACAATAATAATTTGAATTTATGGCTAACATTCCATTGCTTTTCTTTCCGTTGACTATTCAAAATTTTTACTTTGCGCATACGATGAATAGATTTATAGAAAGAAATTTTTAAAAACCAACCGAAATTTGTCGACGGTCTCAGTGCAGCCGTTCGTTTTCCGAATCGTCCTTGTGGCTTCCAAACATAGTACTGTTTTGGCTGAGTCTCTGTAGACACGGCTGTTTCCACGGCCAATAGGATCACGAAGATACCTGACAGTGCGGTGACACTCATTATTCCACCAATTTTAGATGCCGTATGCAGCAGGCCTATATGTATGACAAATGGATGCCTCTCGCCGTTTTGTCTCTGAGGCAGCTGTGCTAAATTATTGAGAGTGCTTTTCTCAAAGTGAATTCCAAAATAAGTTAAGTCTGCGTGGAAGATCGTTAACTAAATAAGATGATATTGTGACACAGGACAAGAGTAGACGTCTCTTGAGTCAATGGAACAGCAGCAGCAGCAGCAGTCGAAGGGTTATAAGCGATCGTATGCCCGGTCGACTGAAGAGCAGTGGGAGGAGCATCACTGTGACGGACAAATCCAATGCCGACGCTACTGTTAGGCACGGAAGCAGAAAATGGACGTTAAAAACCGGTCCGTTGGTTACTAAAACATCGCAGACCGGTCAACATTAATAATTGAAATTCACGCCAATGTTGCGAAATTCGAGTCAGGATCCTGAGGCCGGAATATGTCAGAGTGGGTTAGGCCCAGGGTTATTTCTAGGATTATCAAGTTGAGGGGTGTTGATATATTCTGGGGGTCCCTTCCTCCCCTTATGGCAAGCGATAGCGAGCGCAAAAAACATCGAACAGCGAACTCCTAATTAAGAGGTGTTACTCTCAGATTGGGGGGGGGGGGGTTAAGGGTGTAAAAATATATCTGGTTAGGCCTACGCGCTGGAGCGGTAGGCAGGCTTGTTAGTGCTTGGACTTGTGCTTGGCCTTGTACTGTGCTTAAGTACCAAAAAGCAAGTGCTTGTGCTTGGCCTTGGACTATGAGTGCTTGGCCTTGTGCCTCAGGTGCTTGGCCTTGTGCCTTAGATGCTTGTTATAACAAGAGTAGATTTGGTCTGTATTGACTATTGTAATTGTAGCTACTACAAATTGTACAAACTTTGCGTGCATTATTTAGAAGTATTTTGAAAACTTACAAAGTTTAAGTTTTACCTGATTGCTTGCGTTTTACCCAGTGCTTATCAATCTTTGCTTAAGCCAGGGCTGTTTTCCTGATTCATTTAAAATTGCTCATGTCAAACCACTTCTTAAATAGTCTCTAAACTGATCTCGTCATCAAAATCTAAATATTTTTGTACCACCATAAGTACGCTTCGAGATCGGCCTAGAAATTTATGGTCAACACTTAACTCACTCCTTGAGCGTAAGTCGAGTGTGGTTCTTCCACCTCACCTGTCATCTTCATGTATTGCTCAGGCATTTGTTGAATTCTTCAGTAACAGTGGCGGCTCCACCGGGGGAGCCAGGGGGGCCCGTGCCCCCCTATTGACTGCCTCCCCTCCAGTGGCCCCCCCAGTGGCCCCCCAGTTGGGACCCTATACTTAATGCTACATACATTAAACAAATGGTTGGCCCCCCATGATTAGAAGTTGCCCCCCAACGGCCCCCCACTTGCCAAATCCTAGAGCCGCCACTTTTCAGTAATAAAATCATTTCCCTTTGTAGAAAATTTCCTCCTGTTTCATGCAGTCCTCTCGTTGATCCTCCACAACCCCCACTTAAGCCATCTGAATTTGCACCGGTGACTGTCACTGAAATCTCGAAACTAATACAGGCCGCTCCTGAGACTTCATGCTTACTCGATTGTATACCTACATCCTTACTTAGTCCTGTTTAGATGTTCTTGCTGAACCCCTTACAGAGCTTATCAATCTTTGCTTAAGCCAGGGCTGTTTTCCTGATTCATTTAAAATTGCTCATGTCAAACCACTTTTTAAAAAGTCTAATTTACCTATCGAAGATCTCTCGAATTATCGTCCAATCTCAAATTTATCGTTTATTTTAAAAATCATTGAGAGAGTTGTTCATTCAAGACTATCATCTCATATAGGCTAAATTCCTTTTCCACTTTTTCACCATTTCAATCAGCGTATCGTAAATTTTATTCAACCGAGACTGCTCTGCTAAAAATACAGGATGACATCCTTTTAGCATTTGAAAATCAAAAGCTATCAGCTCTTGTTCTCCTTGACTTGTCTGCTGCTTTTGACACCATTGATCATTCTACGATGGTACTTCATATCGTCTCGAATCTTGGTTTGGATTATCTGGCACTGTCTTAGATTTCTTTACTTCCTATCTTGTTAATCGATCTCAATGTGTTACTATAAACGGTTCCATTTCTTTTTCAGTTCCTCTGACCACTGGAGTTCCGCAGGGTTCTGTTTTGGGTCCTTTGCTTTTCACTCTTTATACAACTCCACTTGCACATGTCTTGAAAAATAGGTCTGTAAATTTTCACTTCTATGCTGATGACACCCAGCTATATGTATCCTTTTCCTCGGACTCTGCTTCACCTGAGCTCGCTAATCTACTAAACATCCTTACTACAGCTCGCGACTGGTTTATTTCTAATCGTCTCTTCATCAATCCTTCAAAAACTGAATTCATGATTTTAGGTACTCAACCCCTAAGGACGAAATTACCTAAAAACTCATTAGATTTATCATTTGGAGATGCAGTCTTGGTTCCACTTAAATCAGTTCGTAATTTGGGTATATCATTTGATACTGATTTATCGTTCAAGTCACATTTTTCTAAATTGTCACAGTCCTGTTTTGCATTCATGCGTCACTTTAGACGGATTCGTAGGACATTGCAGTGGCGGCTCCACCGGGGGGGGGCGTGCCCCCTATTGAGTGCCTGGCCCCCAGTTGGGACCCTATACTTAATGCTACATACATTAAACAACAAATGGTTGCCCCCCCCATGATTAGAAGTTGCCACCCCAACGGCCCCCCACTTGCCAAATCCTAGAGCCGCCACTGGGACATTGGATACAAGGTCTTCAATAATCTTAGCTAATGCATTTATTTCGTCTAAAATCGACTATTGTAATTCGCTTTTTTTCGGGTTGCCGAAGTGTTCTCTTCAACGTCTCCAGACTATTCAGAATGCTGTTGAGAGAATTGTAATTCCAACGGGGAAATTTGATCACATTACCCCTGTCCTTCGTAGGTTGCATTGGCTTCCCATTGAACAACGTATTAAATTCAAAATCGCTACCCTCACTTTTAAGACACCAAGAAATCAGCATCCCACTTATCTTCGAGAAATGCTATTATATAAGGCTTGACCACTATGGTTCACTTTTTGCTGGTCTTCTATCGGTGCGACTTGATAAACTCCAGATGGTTCTTCGTTCGTCAGCCAGGGTAATTGCTGGTGTCACAAGACGTGATCACATTAGTGATTATATGATGTCTGTTTTACACTGGCTGCCTTATCCTGCTCGAGTTGAGTTTCGAGTGTTGAGAACGGTTGCACTCTCTTTATGTATGATGCCACTCCATCTTACCTTTCAGAGCTACTCCATCCCCTTAGCTCTATCCCTGGTCGGCCATGTCTTCGGTCCACAACCAATGGTCTTCTGTGCAGAGATGTAGTACTTGGTACTTGTACTTGTACTCGAGTTGTACTCGAGTACAAATTTTTAGTACTTGTACTTGTACTCGGAGGCCAGGTACTTGTACTTGTACTTGTACTCGGAGTTTTAGGAATGCAAGTACTTGTACTTGTACTTGTACTCGGAGGCCAGGTACTTGTACTTGTACTTGAAGCATTGTGTACTTGCTACATCTCTGGCTATATGTACTTCAATGGTATCAGTAATGCTGTTCCTTTAGGCTAATGACAAGCACATCCTCACAGATGGCCAAGTACCTGGAACTCAACGATATTTATGATGAAGCCACTGATACCATCGTATTTTGGAACAGTGAGGTTAATAGAAAGGAGTTCAGCAGGCTGTATAATGCAGCCATTAATTAGAGACCTTAGTGTGCCTGCTTCTGGCGCACCAATTAAACGCGTATTTAGCCAAGCTGGCTTGATCGCGAGACCGCATAGGGTTAATATGACCGATGCAAGACTATCATCTCTATTTTTTAGTGCAACTGTGATGATATTTAGATGCTAATAGTGTCAATTTTATTCGTGGCCGGACAAACTGTCCGAGGACAAAATGTCACGGACAAAATGTCATGTAGAAAATGTCTTGGGGACAAAATGTCAGCGGAAAAAATGTCAATGTCAAAAATGTTGTACTTGGAGGCCAGGTTGTACTAGTACTTGGAGGCCAGGTACTTGTACTTGTACTCGGAGGCCAGGTACTTGTACTTGTACTCGGAGGCCAGGTACTTGTACTTGTACTCGGAGGCCAGGTACTTGTACTTGTACTCGGAGTTTTTGGAATGCAAGTACTTGTACTTGTACTTGGAGGCCAGGTACTTGTACTTGTACTTGAAGCATTGTGTACTTGCTACATCTCTGCTTCTGTGTGCCCCATGCACGAACCCCCTCGTTCCTGAAGCAAGGTTTTGAATCAATTCATTTGGAATGCTCTTGACGCTAGTATGCGTGGCTTAGCAACTCCTAATTCTATGACCCTCTTTTTGAAACGACTTAAAACTTATCTCTTTGTCAATATGCAGTTATTTGCTGTGGGAGCGCTTCTGAGTGATTTTTCAGAAGAGGTGCTATACAAATATTTTGTTACATTACATTACATATCATCAGCCATATATATCCACGAGGTCTGCAAATAAATGCCTTCTTGAAATTCCCTTGCGTTGCACTAAATCTGGGTGTAGGGCTTTTAGTTATGCATCACCATATGTTTGGAACTCCCTTCCCCTTGATATTCGGATGGCCTCTTCTTTAGATATTTTTAGGCATCACCTTAAAACATATTTGTTTCCACCTTAAGTCTTGGTATTGCCCTGACTGATTCTTGGTTTTTGACCTGGACCGAATCGACCCTCCCCAGAAACTTGGAAGGAACGAGAGTTGAGGTAAGATTTGAACCAGTGATGTGAGCGATGAGCTTTGTCGGATATGCCGAACCAGAGGGAAAGACGCTCAAGCAGAATATTGTGATCGATAGTATCGAATGTGGCAGAAAGGTCGAGGAGGCAAAGACCAGTGACTTGTCGGAGACCGATAGCAGTTAAGAGTCTGTCGTAAATGTAGGCCAGGACAGTTTCTGTAGATAGAGTGATTCATTGATAATTATCAATGCAATTGCATGTCCAATTTCATTTCCAACTTCGTACAGAAACTTTGGAACTCATTGCTTGTGAACAGTAGGCACATCATCCAACTCGATTATTTCATTTTTAAATAATCTGAAGAATCACTGTTTAACAACTCTTATAAGTGAAACCAGTCAAAGTGCCCTTTACTTTGACAATCATTTTGATACGGTCTTATATAAATTTTCTTGCTAATAATAATAATGTTATGTAGCCTGGATAAAATAATGCATAAAATAATCTTCTATTATAATGAAAGAGTCAGACCCCAAAAACTTGGATAAAATGGACAATCTGAATAAAATATTAGGGTAAAACTGGTATAACCCAGCCCTGAGTTTGTCTCAGATCACCGCTAAGTCAATCAACCCATGACATTTGTTAATAATAAAACAGGAACAAAACACACAACCGGTCATAGCATTAAACACAACTGGACTATCCATCAGAACCTGCAACGAACAGTCCAGGAAAATAGAGAATTGAACCATTCAATTAATTTCACGAGGAAAGCAAATTATGAAAAGTTATATATTTTGCAAAAAGGATTTTAAATAGCCTTCAAAACAGTTTGCAAGTTTTGACAGCTGTATGGAGTAGAAAGACACAAAGCTGTACAGTTGCTGACCATTGCAACATGAACCATCTTGCATTTCCGTCGTTAATCTTGATGTTGTCATCCACGTGGATGTACTGGTGACATTAACATCGATGCCCGATTGTGGTGCCTTATCACAATCTAACAAATGATAAGATAATATCAAGTTAATATCCTCTCCCATCATTACATTATTTAATGATTCTCAACAATCAATTCAAACTGATAATGTTGTATTACAACTACAAACTGATAATCCTAACATATGAATCTTCTATATCAACTCAGTAAATTTAGTTACACAAAGAATATTGAATTTGATAAAATGTTAGTCACTTAAAGTCTTCACTAAAATTCTCTCTCCAACCATGGGTCCTGGAAATTGTAGAGCCCAGCAGCTCATGGGTCATAGTTGAAGCATTCCTGCTAAAGTTGATTAGGTACAAAGCTGTGGTCCAGTTGTGATGCATTTAGTAATAAACCAGTATATGCAGCTTTGGGTCAATAAAATTTATTTACCCTGAAGGAGCAAAGAAATTTTCAATGCACTATATGAGCAATATGTGGGTAATATGCCCCAGACTTGGGTGAAATTTCAATAAAGTCAGGTTATTCAATAATCACATTAATAAAGTATGAAGAAGTGCTCATTTTCATTTACAAATTATAGATAATCGACGAATTCAAGAATTTCTGCCTAAACCCGCCCTTTTCCCTCTTGAAAATGCTCCTGTTGACTTAACTGTTTCTGTATTCTTTACATACAGTATAAGGGGCGGGAAGTTAGTAGAGTGGTAACAGCGTTGAACAATGGAGCAGTAGGTCGTGGGTTCAACTCCCGCGGGAGCCCTAAGCCTTCTTTCTCAGAAGCCTCAGCCTTCTTTCGCCAGATGGCGATAGCAAATGAGTAGCGGATTAATCCGCGAAGTAAACAGGCGCGTTGCATGAGAACACTGGCCCCATATCATGTAACCTTGCACCAGTCGCCTGGCTGAGGGCCTTGGTAACGGAGATCAGTGCCACCCTATGAGCCTTGAGGTTAGCCTTAAGTGCTCGGGAAGGACTTTACTTTTATAAGGGAATTGCCCGAGTTAAAGCGCAAAAGCCTTTAAAGAATCCTTAAATATCATTTGAACCTTCACTAAAACTCCCAAGCACAATCCCATAAAAACACTTGTAAAAATTTACAATGCCTGATGGTAGAACAAAGAATTGTATTGAATTTATTATTAATATTTTATATTACTGTACATACTAGTAATTTAATTAAATTATATTCAAGACTAGTTTTTTGATTTACAAAGCACTGCAGACTGACCAACCTCAGCATTTGCACTCAACAAGATCTGTCGATCTGTTGCTAAGTCGATCAAGAACCAACAATGAAATAGTTTAAGAGCATTTTCTATTGCAGTCCGAAATGCTTCCCAGTCAGACACAATTAAAAGAGATGTGTTTAAGTCTATTGATTTGATTTTAGAGTACTCAGTTTAGACTGTTATGATGGATTTGGAGGGCCATCAATTGATACCATTTTGAGTATTAGCAGAGGTAGTGACATGAAAAATGTCCAGGCTCCATGTGGGTGAATAAACTATATGGCTCTCTAAACTCTA
This sequence comes from Metaphire vulgaris, assembly GCA_018105865.1. Taxonomy (NCBI): domain Eukaryota; kingdom Metazoa; phylum Annelida; class Clitellata; order Crassiclitellata; family Megascolecidae; genus Metaphire; species Metaphire vulgaris. The sequence continues at coordinate 15,106,599 of CM030844.1, forward strand.
ATTCTAAACTCTCTAAAGTAATATATATATATATATTTAATAACCAGTAAAAATTTGTTACTGGACCCACAGTTTAACAATTACTTGACTTGAGCATGATTGCTGTAACTGTGACTGATTGGTTCAGAGGTCAGTAATTTCCAGGGCCCCAATTTGTAGTGCAGTACACTACTGAGTACTACAGTTAGTATTATAAAATGTGGTAAGATTAATAATTTGGTTTCATCAATTCAACAGTTGCTTCGAAAGAGATAAAAATCTAATTATTATTACACTTGTTTTCTCTCACTGAAAGTTCACATAAACAGACAGATCAACAAAATATTGTCAGAAATAATGTCTTATAAGTTCATTTTCACATGATACAATACTCGATTAAATGCCAAAGATCAATTCAAAAACAAGATTTCAAATTTAATACTTCACAAGGCTCTTGGATCCAAGGTTCACCATCAATCTGCATTGGAAATTTTTGCTTTGTTCTGTATCAGCAAAATTAAAACAAAGTTACATAATGAAGAAAATACAGTTCCAACGGTGCAGAGTCAATGTCCATAAGTTCATATTATAATTCCAAATCTATAGAGCAATAATCAGAACTTATATGATTTTAGTAAAATTTTCAGTGAAAAGACTTGAACAGACACAAATATTGATAAATTAAATTGAGAGAATTTTTAAATCTACACACAGGGACAATTTCTTTTATGCTATCAATACATGCTTTGTTCAAGATATTGATTTTAAGATCACACAAAAATTATAAAAGTAACAGTTGGTGTTAAGACTTGTTCAGAGAAGCTAAGCAAGACCGAGCAAGATTAGTAATTAGATAATAAAAATATAATTTAATAAATCAATGTTAATTATTGTCCAATTCATATCACAGATATAGCCATACCAAAAAATAACAATTCATGCTACAGATGCAAATAAACACTTGTACTTGTCTGAACAGGAAACACACATGAATGTGGTAAGTTCGTGGAAAATTTAAAAGTGTGAACAAAATCAAGAGAAAAAGCGGGAACATTTTCGACGTGTTTCTATCTAAATGTATAGTCACAGAGCCCACTTGGAGGTTTTAAATTTTACAATTCAGTGCAGTGAAAGGAGACACAAAGAATGAGTGAGGCATCATTTTTCAGCAGATCTGCATTTGAGATTCTCCTAACCTTATCGTGACTTTCGAGCACTGACATAATCGCTTTCCTCTCTGCATTCCACTCTTTACTTGGGCTAAATGAATGCAACTTTCAAGACCAACAACCTCCAACTTTCCATCTCCAAGATCTTTAATAACAATGACACAATATCCGCCATCCTGAGATTAAGCATAGTTTTAAAAGGTGTGTTCATTAGAAAATGTGGGCAAATATGGCACTAATATTTTAGTGTAAAACAGCATTGAATAATAGACAATAGACATCCTATGAAATACACACAATTTGTAAAATGTGTATCATCAGGCTTAACATCCACAGAATCCACTGTTATCTATTACTGATTATGTACATTTATCTAATTTCAGATAAGTAACCATGAAGGTAAGCAGGTACATAAAGATATAATATTTAGGTATAGTATTAAAAAAAGCTGTAAAGTAAATCAAACAAGCAGAAGATTTGGACTCCGGATTAATCCAGCAAAAACTAAAGTCATGGCAGTCAACAAAAAAAGAGAGAAAATGATACACATATCAGTAGAAGGAAATAACATCGAACAAGTAAAGAATTTTACATATGTGGGAGGATAAATATCAAGCGATGGAAGACACGAACAAGATATTAAAAAGAGAGCAGCAAAAGGACTACAGACAATGAGAAGACTTAGACATACTTGGAATGCTAAAGAAATAAAGATCAACACAAAATTCAAATATACAACACTATCATTGTTCCACAAATGCTTTATGGATCAGAAACGTGGATATTAAAAAGAGCAGATGAAAACAGACTATTGGTGGCAGAAATGAGTTGTTTGAGAAAGATATTGGGAGTAAGTAAATTACAAAGAATAAGAAATGAAGACATCAGGAAAAGACTGGGAATGAAAGAGACAATAATAGATAAAATCAGAAGAAGACTTAGATGATATGGACATGTAAATAGAATGAAAAGCAACAGACTCCCATATAAAGCACTCTACACATACAAAGAAGGAAAAAGAGGAAGAGGAAGACCCAGGATAAAGTGGATGGATAACATCAAAGAAGACTTCGAAAGATATCAAATGACAATAATAGATGGAATGAGATTAACAACGGAAAAAGATAAATGGAAAAGTTTTGTGTCTAGCTATTGCCGCTAATGAGCTGGCAGAAAGCAACTATGATGATGATGATGATGATGATGATGATTAAAAAAGCTAAATACAAAAAACTAATACAAATATGTGTAAAGCACAATTTTACAAAATTGCAGAGTAATCACAAATTTACTAAAGGGCATTACAAAATCCGATGAAATTTTTGCAAATTTCTGAGGTCAGATTCTGCGATTACTAAGTAAAGTTTACTTTTACCAATTAAATTAGTTCTACAAGAATTTCCTCAGTCTTTTTCAAAATCATAATCCTTTACCTTAAATCTATTCAGTTAGATTCAATCAAAATGTCATGAATTAATTATTAATTCTCAAATGGTGCACATTAAACATAGTACAAAGATTTGTTTATCACAGTACTGTGATGTTTCTAATGAATTTTAAAATGAAAATACAAACAGGCAAGTTGAAGAGCATCAGAAATTATGAAAATGCCTTTGTTAAACATCTTAGTAACGTTCACTAAAACATTCTCACAAGCAGGGCTTTTTTTGCAAAAAATTATTTTTCAGAACGTAATAGTCGGCAGTAAGTTTTCAACAAGATGTAGCGGCCGTACAATATTATTCTGATTGTTTGGACCATCGATAAAAATAAAATGTAAAATAAGAAAATTTAAAAAGAGAAGGCAATTAGATATAGTTCAAATGTTCTATTTTTTAACTTAATGTTGAAATAAAAAAATTAAACCAGTCTTCAGATTTGCCGGAACGCCGTTCCGCATCGTTCTGCACAAAAAAAACCTGTTCATAAAGCACACTAAACATATACATTGTAAATTTTAATTGAAATAAACTCTTCACATCTATATTTATGCATCTTATGAATTCTTGTAAATTAACCCTTTGGCTGGCAGCATATGTTCTCTTTCAGATATTAACAGGGTTAACAATTAATTCACTTTATTCTGGTGGAAAGCCAGAATGATTGGAATGCCATGTTCCACAAGTCATGTCTGTGCAAATCCGCATATTTATAATGTATGGTTGGATAACACACAGTTGCCCTACAACTGCCACCAACAGCGCAGGTTGACCTAATTGGCAGCGTCAAAGGGTTCAAGTGTCTGAGAATGAGTGACTAGAAATTGCTGGTATTTTTGGTAAAACCTGGCAATACCGTTTACATAATATTATTATACAAGGCACAGATAATTGTGTATTTTTAATCAACTGAGATGTTATCTGAATCCTTACCTTGTTCAACCCTGGCAAGATCAATATCTTTCAAGATATCTGAAGAATCGGACAACTCAGAAAATCTTGTTCCCAACATGTCCTGTTTTCGTTGGCCATCACTTCCCCACAGATCTGAGCCACCGTAGATGCTACTGATGTTCATTATGGCAATACACTCCAGAGTCATCCCACTGACAATGTCCAGTGGAACATCATCACACTGCACATAATGGCAAACATTTCTCATTACATAATCTTCAGACAGCTCAAAACTTACAAAATTTTCATCACATATAAAACATCAGATATATTCATAAGATAATAGAAATTTAGTCTATGCTTTGTCTCAAAGAAAATTTGCACAGCTCATAAGGTTTTACCACAAATACAATCAATTGATCAAAGATAAAATCTGGAGTGAAAGCCGTAGCTAGGTGGGGGCAGGGGGGGGGCGATCTGCCCCGGGCGCCGACCGGTGGGGCGCATTTTGGATGAGAAAAAATAAATAAAAAATAGCTGTGACTTTGTGACGACTAAAAAAGGTCATCAGCCCGAAAATGGATAAGTAGACTCTGTGACGACTAAACAAAAAGGTCATCACCGAAATTTAGGGGCACAAAATATAAATCTTGCCCCGGGCACCGAAAACCCTAGCTACGGCTCTGTCTGGAGTTGTAGTCCTTTGAAATTGATCTGTTATGATTCTATCTTGTGCATAAAAAAGGTAAAGGTAGGTCTCGTACTCGAGTCTGAGCGTTGGGTTCCGGCGCTTATCTCCGGCCTGGGCAATCAGCGATGTAGGTGATATAATCCATTAATTGGGGTAGGTTGCCATTACTTTCCCCAGACCCACGTTTTACCTTGCATCTTAACGGTGCTCATTTTACCACCGCCCTCTAGTGAGTAAGGCTAAGTCAACCTTAGGGCTCCTTTGGGAATTGAACCCGCGACCTTCTGCTCCATCGTCCAGCGTTGTTACCACTCTTCTAACTTCCCGCCCTATCTTGTGCATAAACATGTCAAAATGGACTTGAAATAGTGTAACTGTGTGTACCATATCAGGTCTAGATGTTTCTGATAATGACAACATCACTAAGCTTTTAGCAAAATATGCAAATGTTCAACAAAGACTTTTGGGCAGCTCAATAGAAATTTTATTTTACTTACTTACATGCATAAAGAAGGAACTGATAGAAAAGAACTGCACCAAAATTCACCAATATAAACACGATATTGGAAAAATGACTTGAAGCAACTCACTTCAATTTCAATATTATCTTGCAAATTTTTAAAAGTTGATCGCAAAGTCTCAGCTGTTCCAAACTCAAAATACCACAGTTTATTTCGAGCTCTAAGAAAGTAAATTCACAGAAAACATAAAAATATAAATGAAGGCAATTACCAAAATTCCTTTAAATTCCTTTAAAACCTTCTAGAGCTTCTTTGCTGCTTTTATTGGACTACAGAAGTAAACAACAGGGAAAGACCAGGCATGGCCACCTATGGAAGCCCATTTTGATCATAAATGATATGAAATTCAGCTTGTTTCATGGGTCTTTGCAATATCATAATTCCCCACTCCCACTCTGACTGATCTCTGGAACTGACCTTGCCTGACCGAACACTAAACTTTGGCTGCAGTTAATTCAACACTAGATTATGAGCTTAGGAATAAGCAGCCACTACTGTGTACCTGCTTTCAAAAGTGCTAGAGAAATTCACGAGATTTTACTTACTTAATTATAATCTTTCTATGGACATCAGTGTTATTTCATGTTTGCTTAGCATCAAGTGCTATAGTTTGCATAATGATGGTTTACATGGCAAATAGTTTTGCACAATTTGTCTTTTGTAAGTCTTCTATGCAGAAAAAAATGCATGAATTACCTGCTGCTAAATTTCTCCGGATGCTTTTCTCGCATATTATGAAAGCGCAAGGCAATGGAAGCGTCAACTCCAATGGAGAAGTAGTTATTCATTATATTATTAGGAATCCTATCATTATTGTTGTTGTCGTCGTCGTCATTGATTGAACCATCGGGTAGCATTGTAATGTCAAGATGCCATCGATCCATTTTGACAATTATACTATTTTCAATCAATTTTAATATTTCCTTCAGATCTTCCTTTCCATATCCTAGAAGTAATACAAGAAGCCAAAGAAAACAGCTATATTTTATTTAAAAACTAAAACTTCTGCTGATCATTAGTATGAAATGGTCCTACTTCTCCCATCTTCTCCTACTGTAAAGTCCTAATATTGCAATAGCTTCCATTTATTCTTGCGTACAGGCTAGTGAAGCAAATCCTTTCTGAAATAAACAAACGTTGAGCCGTATCCTACCATATTATCCTGCCTTATATATACACACAATTATACATGCCCTTAAGGCTTACCTCCACCCCAACCAAGACATCTTGCTAAATCATTTCCTGTTCCAAGTGGAAGAATAGCAACAGGTGGAGGTTTGCTAAAGCTCCTTTTATCTGAAAATTTGGCAACATTCGAAATGAATAAAGCAAAACAGACTTATCATAGAAAAAGTCCAATTCACAAGGGAACATCACAAGGGAACATCACCATGAAAATTTCACACAAAGTTCCAGTATGAAAATGAAAAACGGCCAATTTTAAGGACTTGAATATTGCAAAATAAATCTGCAATAAAATTTCAGTCCATTCAAATATATTTGCTCTGACAAAGTAAAGCCTCAAATCATACTCTATGCATCAAATATCAAGAACGAAGTGTTGGCTCAAAATAGCAACTTGTCAACAAATGTTATGCTTTGGCTAAAATTTTAAGTTTGACTGAATACATGTTCTGCAAATTATACTACTGTGAAAACTTGTAGCAAAACTGAAATGCCTGCGATAGCTTTATCTTTAAAAAATTATTGAGAAAATCATCTTCAAACCCATTTCTTCTAGAAGCCAACCAACAGTTCCATCTCCTCCACAGCAGAGAATTTTGAATTTAATGTCTTCTTTGAAAAATTTTAACCTAGATGAAATAGATCGCAGGTCACTTGAAACAATCAATCAATTCTTGCTCTTCAATGAACAGCCAACTCTTTGTTCGTAGTTACCCAGCACATTGATCGTTGTAGGATATACTGTTTGTTTTTTTAGTTGTAAGGTGTCCTAGTAGTACTTGTACGATATGCCACCATAATCAGTTCATGATTATTATTATTATTATTATTATTATTATTATTATTATTAATTCTAAGTAATTGACACATCAAGAAAATGTTTTAAATCTCTGACATAAAATAAATAAAACACTAGACATCCAGACATCCATAATCAGTTCATGATTATTATTATTATTATTATTATTATTAATTCTAAGTAATTGACACATCAAGAAAATGTTTTAAATCTCTGACAAAAAATAAATAAAACACTAGACATCCAGAATTTCTTCTTAATCTCAAGCATACTTCTTGTACTTGGAATATCAGATTTTCTTTAAAGGCAAATAAGTCTTAACCTTTTGTAAGAGCATCATTGATATCAATTGTTACAGGACAGGAAGATGGCAGTTTGGTAATAGTGGCCTATTTGGCATTGCGCAACTGGTTCCCATCAGACCACCAAAGTTAAGCAAGCTGAGCGCATCTCGTATTTGGATGGGTGGCCATCCCAGGATTGAGCTGTGATTGGCCCCCCATGATTAGAAGTTGGCCATCCCAACGCCCCCCCCCCCACTTGCCAAATCCTGGAGTCACCACTGCTAAAAACATATTTGATGCGGTACCTATAATATTTCTCTGGTGTCCTAGACTGACTTCTCAGTGCTGCCTTGTTTCTTACCTGGCTTGATCTTTGCACTCGATTCACTGATTCTATTCATTCATTCATTGGGATTACATTACACCGCAGCTTCGAAATCACGAAGCAATCATATGCAAGGCATGAAATCAAAGTAGCAACACGAAGACATTGATACCAATGCACCCTGAATCAGATTGAGTGTAGCTAACCCTGGTCCTGGTCCACCGTTCCCAAGGTCAAACACCTGACGAGGATTGAGAAGATACTGAAAGACTCGCATAAGTCTACAATAATAATAATAGCATCTCTACGGAGATGAAGGAGAATATTTACACATCACAGTTCTAGTTGGCCCTTAATATAACATGCTTCAAAATAGCTTGATTTTTACTTAATGACTTTTTAAAACATCCAATTGCCATTGATTATAGTATCAATATCAATAATTATTGTATGAATAAATTTTTAAGCAACATGAATGATAATGAGCAAAATATAAAAAGATTCAAAAGACAATTGATTTTAACAAAATTTTCCAACAAGCTGTGTAGCTTTATACTTATTTATCTAATAAAGTAGGGATAAGATGTATATTTTAAGGACTTGCTCTTAGCTAAACAAAACATTTTTTTGATCAAAATCAAATTTATTTCTCAAAATTTCAAGAGTAGACAGCTTAACTATAGTATGTTAACTATAACATGTTGAATTGCTCCTCATATTATACTAAATCTGTTCATAGTAACTCCATTTATTACACATTCTGGCTACAAAGAGCCTATTGAAAAATATTATATGAATCAATTTCAAATAACAATGAGCACATAAGCTTAGCATAGAAGTATTCATGGATGCAAAGCATTCTGCTTACTTGGAACCTTGTTTTCCACCACTCTTTTGATTAATGAGAACCAAAAGTGGACAGACTCCCTGACTTGGTCTTATTTGCAGATCTAAGGCACAGTTCTGAAAGAAGAAATTCATTGATATAAAGTAATTCTAGAAAAATTAAAAAATCATAAACCATAATAATCACTCAGTTAAAACACAAATAAGAGAGGTACAATTGAAAAACAAATCATGAAAACACAACATTCAAAACCACACCTTGTAACAGTGCTTTGCTCTAGTGGTAAGGTGTAGCATAGTATGCGCACCAGTAGTTTGCGCACCTGGGAGTTTGCGCACTAGGAATTTACGCACTAGGGTTAGGGTAAGGGTTAGGGTTAGGTTTAGGGTTAGGTTTAGGGTTAGGGTGAGGGTTAGAGTTAGGTTGAGGGTTAACTTTAACCCTAACTCTAATCCTAACCCTGGTACGCCCCTGGTGCGCAAATTCCTAATGCGCAAACTCCCAGGTGCGCAAACTACTGGTGCGCATACTAATGTAGACCAGTGGTAATACTATTAATTACCGTAAGAACTTTTATAGCACCAGTTCTAATGCTCAAAATGGCAAAATTGGTAATTCAAATTCATCTGCAAAAGATTAGGTGAACTCCATAGACTACTCAGAGTGAAGCAACAAGACAGACTATGTTGGTCTATTCAGCTGGAGGAGATATCTTTCAAGTCAAGAAATGAAAGTAAGCCTACTTAGCCCACTGAAAGATTTGCAAGACAGAGGAAGAAAGTTTGAAAAATGTTGACCCACAATAGAAAACACTCTCTTACCAGTTGTAAAAATTATTTGGCATCTTTCCTCACAACATATACATACTGGGTGTAGGACATTCTCCCCCTGGACATAATCCCCCCGGACATTATCTCCCTCTATGGGCTTTGACGAAAAGCAGTGTATTGCACCCGTACGGGGCCATATAATCATTACCCACACCATAAACCAGACACGAAACACTAACCCTAAACAATACTGACGGCAAAATTAAGATCTATGATATTGATTTACATTGTTCATTACTTATTTGCTGGGGGGAATATGTCCGGGGGGATAATGTCCAGGGGGATTATGTCCAGGGGGAAGAAAGTCCGCACCCCATACATACCAGCCTATATGTATTATAAAATTGAAATCATATAAATCCAAAAAAGCATACCGGATTTGGTGAGCAAAGTGAAAATGGTTGAAGCATATGACAACGTAACTCCCCAAAATCGCACTCAATGCTCACAGCTGGCTGACAACTGTCATGCACCTAAAGAAAATCGTGCAGTAGAGAAAACACAGGAAAACAGAGAAATGAGAAACATAAACTCTACTAGAAATCACTGCTTCTCTCTTAAACACCAAATCAAGCCACTCTAAAAAAAATTCAGATCTCTTCAGTTTCATCTGTGACACAAATCGTTTCTGTTGTCTAATCACATGGACAGTAATGTGAGACTTATATAGCACCTCTTCTATTTCTACTCAGAGATGAAATGGACAAAGACATGAAAATGAAATGCATTCTCCACACTGTTTAACATTCATCTGCACATAACAAAAAACCCACCAAGCAAAGTACACAAAATTATTATTATTATTACATAGATAATTTATGAAACGCTATAGCATAGCTAGGGCTAAAGTCGAGAGCATTTTACATCAGCAAAATACAAGCGAGTATTTAGAAATTCCAGATATATAGTAGAAAATCAGCCCAAAATTATAGAAAAATCTGCAGGAAAGCAAATATTTTAAGAAATAATTAACACAAATGAAGCAATTAATGAAATACCGTTCTCTGGCACCACCTACACCGTTGACCAGAGAGCCCTGTGAGGTTCGTTATGGATTTGTTGCATTGGCTGCATTTGTTGGTAAAATTCCCTTCAACCCAGTGATGTCTATTAATTTCCTGAGCCTGAAGCATAAGATCAAGCAAAATATGAATAAAGCGACTCCATTCAGTCAGTAATTTGCACCTAAAGTCAACAGAAAAATACTGTTGAAGTTCAGTGTAATCTTAAAAAGATTACAATTCTGCCCTTCTCGCAGACTTGTTATTCACAAAAACAGCGGAGCCCAAGTGTTTGCATTCCGCTTTTCCTTTTGTTTCCCAGTCTGATTGTTATAGTTAAACGTCAATATTGTACCAATGACTTCAGTGAAGAACAGTCTGTCTACATTTAATGTTCTTTGCCTTTTCATTTATTTCTAAGAAAACATTAATAGAAAAGCAACAATTAAATGAAAGCAAGATAATCCTCAACTGAATGATGCATTTCACTATTTACTGTACTAAAGACTATTTATTAAGCAAATGATATGACATTGGGATACAAATGGACCAATGCCTCTCTTGATCCAATCATCATCCTCTTTCCACTCAATAGGTCCAAACTAATTCAATCTCTTTCTTCATAGCACATCTGTAACATCTTCTGCACCAAGTACTTTCTTCAAATCACTGCTTTCATCTCTAGAATACCATTATCTACCATTGTCTATTCAGTTGCTCTGTTTGTACCACAATGGAGCCCCTTTACCTCATAAATTGGTATCAATCTACACTGGATGTATTTCTTTCCTTCAAAATTTTCTGTTCATTTATGATGGTATTGCATACATTAGTTAACCACTTAATACTGTCATCATCAGTGACTATAAACATATCAACTACAAAATTTGACTTCAAAGTGATTTATCACATGTCATGTCATCATCCTCTTCATCTTTATCAATCACAATAACAAATTTATGTCACATGAATTTAAACAAACAGTTTCTCTTTTCATCTTAACTTGTAGGAATGACAGTCATGTAGGTGCTAATCAAATGGTAGCACATTTTGCAACATTAGTATAACGTTGAGGACAGCAATGACTAAATTTACTGCATGGTTACATTCAGGTCCAGTCTTCGTTCTCCAGATGTATCCAGCTATCGACTTCTCCATAACATCTCTCCAAAGAGAATACATTACATTGCACAACATTATATAGACAATGATTATATTTGCTCGAGGCTCGTAATTCTGTCATTCTAAATATGAGAAGCTTTTTTGAGACATACTTACTGACTTGCAAAATGTACATTTCAAAATTTAAAAAAAAACATGAGCATAATGTGAGAAAAGAACAATTGAACTTGACTTCTGAAGCAGTTAAGTGCACCTGACTGGTTGAATCTCTTGTGCAGTACGTTGCAATACACCCATGCAAGACCTCTAACTCAGCACATTGTTCATGGACAACATATTTGCAATCTATAGGAAAATTTTCACATTACAGCAAAACAATTGATTTTAAAATGCCTAGCACTTCCTACTTAATGATATTCAGGATGTTCTTATCCACTCACACACATGTACACACATACCTATATGTGTGTCTGTGCACGCTCGCGCATTTGTGTGTATGTGTGCGTGCGTTCGTGCGTGTGTGTGTGTGTACAAAGTCACATTTAATGTCAACATGTTATTAAATAAGTTCTTCTTAAACATATATAATTAATACTTATCCATGTAATTAATCAAAGCATGACAAAAGTGGTTCATGATTTTTATCTAAATATAGCCCAAGGCCCACGTGGCCACTTTACATACTATTCAATATCAGTCACTCTTTATTTGGGTGTGCTCAAGTGGGTTATATTGGTATCGACATTCACAAATGAACTGGTTGCACACTAGCATACACTTCACTTATACATTTCTTTCTCTAAATGCATGCCACATGTACTATTCGCACAGAATGCATCAAGGATGAAGATTAGATATCAACAAACCATATCAAGGCCAGCGATTTGTCTAAGTTACTTGTGAGTTGTACAGAAGACCAAACTACTGCCAATTATAACTATTATAATTATAATTATCATGTAAGAAGCAAACGGATGACAACAACCCAGCCAACTAGCCAGATGTTCACTACCCCACAGAGGAAACTTTGAAAGATGAACTTATTAGTTTTTGTATTGTTTTTTTGTTAGCTATGATATGCCATCTTAATTAGGGCTGGTGGTTTAATGTGATTATACGATCGCATATTCAACTAATTTTTAATGCGCTGCATTTTCTTCAGTTTTTACCGCAATATGCGATTTCTGCATAAATATGCAGCAATTTTATCTGTATTTTTCATAATTTTCATCACATATGTTATAACACTTTTTGCTACTTTCCTAATATAGGCAAAGATTTGCAGGAGATCAGTGTCTGGATGACTTTTTTGCTCTTCACCCTTTTTTCCACTGGAAAATAACACAATTTCCACAACTTTGCAAGGTAACATAGGTCCATAAATGGGAAATTTTGGTACATAAATGGAAAATTTCTGCATTTCCTCTGTATATTTAGGACCTCTGAATCCTGCATATATCCTCAAAAAGTGTCACGTTAAACCACCAGCCCTACTTAATCAGTTACTGCCTATTATTATAACATTTACAGCAATTCAATACAAAGCCCATGAATATGCCAGCACATTCATAATTCTCCCTTATTTAATCCTAGTCACTGCATGTTTCCTCATAATGTTCATGACAGGGAAATATATAAATAGTCACATAATGAAAATTACATAGCCAATCACATGCATCTAAACAAAGACATTCCAACTCACATATACAGCTAAGTCCCTGCTTTCTTAGACCGAACAAGAGCCGTCGACAGCGGTTACAGTAGGTTGGCCGTTTAAAATGCTTCATGATGAACTTATGGCAGCCTTCATTACTTGCTCCCTAAACATGCAACAAGCAACTATCATCTGCACCATATGCCAATAATCACAAGCACACAGCCACATACGGTCAAACACATGCACACCGTTCAACTGCATTAGGGATCAAGAGTGACATCATCACTCCAAATGAATATGCAAACATTCGCATATGACAACTCAACAAAGCTACCTCACCAATAAACTCAGTTTTAAATCATTTAAAAACAAATTATAAATTAATCATAACTACAAAATCGCTGCTGAACACTGAAACAGAAGTTGGCCAATCAAGATTTAATATAAGTACTTCATGTTGTCTTTCTTGAAAGCATATGCCTCAGTAACTTTAAATGATCAAAGCAATATGAAGGCCATGCACTTAATGAGATCAGACTGTAGTTTAAAAATCCAACTAAGCACAAAATGCGAGATCATTATAGCTCTTCTGCATTCATTGATTGCCCGAGTACAAACTAATAAGTTAAAATACTGACAGATAATTTGAAATGCAAATCTAAACACACACGCAACAGAGCTCACCAAAGAATCAATAACATCATACATTTTTACAGCATCAAGACATCTGCTCATGCACATGGCTGATCCTAGCAACCTGCTCTAAGGTATCATCGCACCTTATGTTGCCTTACTGCAAAATGTTCCGTGTTTTAAAAATCAACACAAAACTGAAGCCATACCATGCCAAGAAGTGCTAGTAAAGGAACTGTTGTTAGTCCTGCATGCTTCCATTCGGAAAGTGACACTTTTCCATCTGCATCAGTGTCCATGCTGACAATCATCCTCTGAAGAATCTAATTCACATCATATGAAGTAAAACAAAAACACACATTAATCCACTGGCACCTACTGTATACTAGCTTGCCAAATAATGCAGAATATAATATAATATAACTCAAACGGGAGAGTTAGCCAAGAAATTAAGACCTCAAAACAGAGCTATCAAAGAATGACATCAGTGCATACATTAGCCTATTGTACATACATGCCATTGAGGCCATCATCACTGGTATATTGGTAAACTCTTATGAACTCATTTAACCAACAGCAGTCAAAATCCTCTCCTTTTTAATCCTGAGCCACATGAACTGCAGTTGTACATCACTATCTCTTAATGTAAGAATTGCAAAGCATACAGTTAACTTCTACTTAATAGCTTATCCAATAACATAAATAAATGTATCATCACATTAAGTGCTGCTATATAGCAGTCAGGCAAATCTGAAAAATGAGATCAAGAGAAATACAGACTGGTTTGAGAGCATTGACGTCCCACTCAAGATGATTTGCCAAAGTTGTCATTTGATCCACTATATGTTCAAGCTCCTGAACATAACCAAACATGAGAAATTGTGTAACAGGCATAACATGGAATCAGTGATTTGGTAACTAGTGAGATGTTGGACATAAGTGGCTCAATCAATAAAAGCTATTACTAAATTTTTTAGAAATAGTACAGATTGGCTAAATGATTACAATAAGAAAATTCTTATCAGCATATCAGATTAAGCCATAAACTGAAACATGAGATACAAATATCTATCTGCATATAAACATTAAAATATAATCTAAAGAATACTTAGTTTCATCAAGTACTAAGGAACTGGAGAACGGTTTGTCAAATGGCAACATATTGATACCAATAGGTGGCTGACAAAATGTAGGAGCCCAAGCAATGAAGGACAAGTGAAAATCCAAAGTAGTCAGGGGTGTTGAGTTGAGGTTGAGGCCCACTGGTTGAGGTTCAAAATAGTTTTCAAAGGATGGCTAGAAATTAAACAACCTTTCCTCCAGTGAGGAGGTACAAAATTTTCAGGACTAGTTGGACCATTTTTACGAAAAACCAAACAGTGATTATTTTCACTAACATAACATTTTATACACCTGAAGGAAAAGAGCCAAGAAGAAAAAGAGAAAATTACACTTTCAATTAATGAATCTCGTTAATACTAGAAACCAACGTACGACACAAAAGACGCACTTTGGAATCAAGAAAACCATTGCCGTCTGCATCGTATATTTTGAAGACAACTGCAAGAGAAATAATTTCAAAGTAATTTAACACATCACTCTGCATAACTGGTTTCATATATGAAACTTTAAAGCTAAATTCAAAACATCTTGAATATCAAGCTCAAATTTGCAATTTACTGTCAAAATCTGACTTTCAACTGGAATATGAAAGCGATTAAGAGGCTAAAAGAACTTTAAACAGGATCAAATATGAAAGCTGCTTTTGAACTTTTCAAAGGGGCTTTCAGCTGTTTAATGTAAAAAGTATTAAGCTATCTTAAACTACCATCCATGTGTCAAACTGCTCAAATCAAAGCATCTATCAATTAAATATCAATCAGAACAGTGAAGAAAATACAAAAATCTGTTGCCTCTAGAACACAGGTTTAATCAATCACATTTCAAAGGTATGAAGGTAAGGTATGAAAGGTGAAAAGGTCACAGGTTCAAAACAACACTCACTGAACAAAATGCAAATAATGCACCATTCAGTTAAAATGCAAAATGTTCGCTCCAACTGAACACACATGTACACTATACCATCACATTAGCCGATAATTATAATTCATCAAGGCTGCAGTCAGATTGAGAAAGACAGGCTGCCAAAATAGAAGCATTAAAGTATTAATATGATGTCACTCTGGCTAAATCCATACCACTAGTAAAAGACCATTTACCAATATTGACCAACAATAACAATCCAAGCATTAGTTCTTGTTCTTAAACCTTTGAACCCAATGGGCCGGTAAACTGGCCGAAACTCATCTGACAATGACCCGGCAGGCCTGTATACCGGCCTCACACTACTCTGCTATAACCCTACAGGTAAGTTGAGCAGCCAAGATAGGTGGACACCTCTAGTAACCTAAGTTATCTTCTACGAATATATTTCTATTCTGTTCTGGAAATAAACACCAGTAATGGTGACACCCATGAGTAGTAGTATTATTATAGGGAAAAAAGAAACTATCATTGAGGGAGGCTGTAAGGACGATAGTAGAAAGGATGAAAATGAAAGCAAAGGTGTTGTTCAAGTGATGATTCACGGAAGATAGTAAACCAGATTTCTTCAGTCTCTTGTGAACTGATGATGTCTAGAATATTTTAGTAACAGAGACCAATAAAAATGCTGAGCATGTAAAGATCACTATACCAAACACTATACCAAACAATTACCGTATTGTGCAAAAGATTTTGTTCCAGTTAAAATAATTAAGACGAATGCATTTTTTGCTTACTGAATGGCGATTGAAGTCTTAGGTCAGAAAGCCACAAACAGTACAAATTTGTCAAAAAATGGACAATTTCTGAAAGTCAAAAATGTGCCCAGGAACCCAGTGTTAAGGCATTTTTAAACTAGGAAGCCAGGGTTCAAAGGATTAAAAGCTCTGTGAAGTCACCAGCAATGATTTACAATGTATTTATTCATCATAGTTGCAGCCAGTGTTGGGTACGAGTTAACTCAAGTGAGTTTAAACTCACGAATTAACTCATATGTAGTGAATTGTGAGTTTGAGTTAACTCTTTTCAACTATCATGAATTACGAGTTGAATTAACTCGTTATTTCTGTGAGTTTGAGTTATAAAAGTCCTATTTTAAACTCACAAATTAAACTCATTTCTAAACTGATAAGCCATTTCACTTAAATAATAAAGACAGTCATTTACATCTGTGCAGCATGATCCCAGCATCAGGTATATGGTCAATGAATAATCAGAGCTACATGGGTATGACTAGTCACTGGATCAACAATAATCTTGTGTGACATTCAGTAGCACTGTCAGGTAGACATTTGATAGGTAGCCACACATTTGAAAAAATTGCTGAGGCTATGACTACAGCCTATCAGTTGTAAAAGGCAAATTTTTTTATTGAAGTTTCAAAATTGACACACACACCATAACTGATGGTGATAGCAATTTTCGAAAGAACTTGAGGTTTTTCAGGAACATGAAGAAGATAAAGTAGATTTTATTAGCACTGACTCTTCATCTGGACCCCTCCCCTGTCAACAACTGTCAAACTTTTTCAGGCCCCTCCTCCTATTTTGTTAATGGACAGCCACTATACCGAACTTAATACAGTTATGTCACTGTAAGCTTATTACTCAAATATAAAATAGCAATCTTGTATATTGTGAACCCAGGGCTTTTTTTGTAAAAAAATATTTTCCGGAACGCAACAGTCGGGTTAGGGTTAGGGTTAACCCTAACCCTAATCCTAACAAAATCATCAGTCATGCCACACTTGTAATCAGAACTTTGAAAAATGATACGGACAATAGATATAGTTCTAAATTTTCTATTTAATAATTTAATTTTGCAAAAAAGTCTTCGGATTTTCCGGAACGCGGTCTGGATTTTCAGGAACACCGTTCCGCCTCGTTCCGGCCCAAAAAAGTCCTGTGTGAACCACTTATATCTTCGTGAAAAATGAGTTGATGAGTTAACTCACACAATAAAAGAGTTTGATTTAACTCATTCAAAACCCAGTGATTTGAGTTTGAGTTTAAACTCATTTCATTGAGCATGAGTTGAGAGTTTGAGTTAAATCTGTTATTGCATGAGTTTACCCAACACTGGTTGCAGCCAATTAAAATAAAACTTATCTGCCCAGGCACTCAAATCTACATCTGCATGCATTCTGTTCTATTCAGGTTGCCCTAAACTCATAAAGCCATATTCAATTAATCAAAACTGACTTACTTGATTTCAAATAGATGACAAGGCCCTACAGTAACAATGGCTGATGAGCGCCAATACACACACTGCTAAATAGGATAACTCTACCCAGTGACTCACATTCAAGTTTATCTTCTGGATTTCCAGCCTCCAAGAGAGAAAGACAGCAAATGAGTTCTTTAATGCTGATTACTTCTGCATCCTCCTCTCCAAATGAGGAATCCAAATCAACTTCATCCCCTACAAAAGTTATTACAGAAACTTTAGCCAAAAGTTTCCCAAAAAATTCCAGCTGTTACGGTGCCTCAAACTGCTATAGTAAATCCTGTTTTCTTGAAGCAAGTATAAGCAAGGCAAAGACTAAGCAAGCAAGTAATAAGAACATCCAACTTATTTTGGCACTTACGAACATTTAATAATAAATAATCCATCAAATTGCAAGTAACTATGTCTAATCTTAGTCTTACATTTGAATGAAAATGGAAATGAAACTACTGGTAAATATAGCATTGTAAGTTTGAAATAATGCAGATAACAACTCATTTGCAATATGAAAAAATACTCATGATTTCGATAAAATACACAACGTGAAACAGAAGGTCATAAATAAGATCCACTACAGTTCACATAAAGGCAATATGAAGGAATACAAAAGTAAAGAAAATGCTTAAAATTTGCACAACTGAAAACATTAGCACAACTCAAGTAATAAGTAAAAAAATCAGTTCATATATCAAAATCTTTCCTACAATTCTGGTTTGCTTATCAAAAATATTTTTATTTCTCAATTTTCAAGTAAGAAATTGTTTTCCAGTTATTGTTATAGTCGCTGTCATTTTTAAAATTTCAATTACTGTACTAATTAATTAATTAATTAATTACTAATGGCTACCATTTATTTTAGTCATTGGCTGTTTCATTTACAGCAACAGTTGGCTTAAAAGACTTAACACTGCTCACCCTCAGATGAACTTTTTGAAGGTAAAACGGTTTTTGAAATGTCTTGCACTCGTCTTATGAATTCTGTTAAAGTTTCTCGTTTTGCAGTAGATTTTGACAGATGTTTCGCAGCCAAAGGAAGCTCCTTATTTCCACCATTGTCTTTGCCTAAGAAATTCCAGGAACTGGAAAGAAAGTCCTGAAAGAGATTTCGCAGCAAGTCTTCAGGGACATCTGTGTCGATATATTTCTGCATCAGCAGCTTGTAGCCGTCATAATTGATATGTGACGAGGAATTCTAAAATGTAAGCAAAAAAATTACATCACGTACAGTTTCAACCACAAATTAAAAGTCAGTTACTCAGCAGTTGCCATGGCGACGATCAAGAATCTGACATTATCTGCAACTTCCTATTTACTTCAAATATTAGCAGGTGCAAGTATTCTCAACAGTTTCAGTTAACAATTAACAGTTAATAGTTAACAAAAATAACGGCTGACAATGTGGCTTTCACTTCCTGAACAGCACATCATGATGAAAGGGCCATACATAAACAGATACACTGAAGAATGGACAATGAAGATATGTATTCAAATGTATTCACAAATATTAACCAAATAGTAGTGCCAAATCCAATGCTTCAAAAGATTCAGAGCACCAGGCCATGACTAGGGTCATTGCTAATGGCCCATTACTAAAACCCAAATCACAACATCAAACCTGTGCTTTAAAATTTACACTGGCTACAAGGAATTGCTTTCAAAACTAGTTGATTGGTGCATAAAATACTACAGTCTGGCCAAACTTAAAACCTGAATTCCATGTTGGATCACCCAAACAATCAGCATTCAACAAGATTTACCAACTCACTGTTAAATGTGCCCAGAACTATAATTTAAACTAGTAACAGAGTTTTTTCTGTGGTTCCTCTTATCATGGTTTTGGCTAAATGACTGTAGCTGTCAATGCTGGGCTAGTTACTTTGCTGAGTAACTAATTACAGTTACTAGTTACTGCACATAAGAAGTAACAAGTCACTTCATTAGTTATGTTTTTATAATTGTAACTAGTTCCTTTACTAGTTACTGAATAAAATAAAATAGTTACTTACATTAAGTAAGTACCGGGTAGGTAGAATCTAGTTAATTTCTATAGTGCTTTCAAAAACAGGTACCGTAGGAGCTGCTAATTCCTAGACACCCAATCTACCATTGAAATAGATAAAGGTGAAGTTTAGTATTCATTTATCTGGACAAAGTCAATTCCCGACATCAGTGGAGTGGAGAAGCAGACTATGAAAAAATAAGCAGAAAGAGATGTGATTTAACTCTAGATTTGATAGTACTAAGGATTTATTGCTGGACAAAAAATCAACCAGAAAACTATCTTAACTTCATAATCTAGCCAATGTACTGCAGGCCATTGCATTTGGAAAGATGCAGAGACTTAAGAAAGTCAAGTTGTACTTTGGCTCATGAAGCAACTGACGAACTCTGCACTAGACAAATAGTGTAAGCCAATGTTAGTAAAGAATAACTTAATTAATTGCTGTTTTAGAAAGAGCCATGGGCTGCAGTAACTATTAAATTACTGTTTGAAATGTTTGAAACTCTAATACTTACTTAAACCCTTTACCGGGATTACATTTTTAGATGCCATCACCGTCCCGGGGATTTATTTAGGAAAAAAACGTTCTTCACAACGGAATACTGTAATTTTTTAAAATTTGCTATATCTCAGGCTATATAAGAGCTAAGAAGTTGAGGTATATGCCATTGTTTAGCATTTTTACTCCTCTTTCTAACCATCCATGCAAAACAAAGAAATTTTGGGGTAGGTCCACTCTACAGCCTAAAATAAAAACCCCTCCTAAAATTTCTTTTGAAGCTCAGTAGAGGAAATTTTTCAGTGGTAACCCCACTTGGATGAGTGGCAAAGTTGTAGAGCCATGTCATGTCATTGGAACAAAATAAATCAAACATTTTGAAAATCGGTCAACATTTGGTAAAGATATATCAATTCTAACCCGAACACCTTTTGTAGAAACATAAGTATTAGCGATGAATTTCAAGAAAGTTTTGCAATTTTTTGGAATTTGCCATATCTCAGGCTATATAAGAGCTAAGAAGATGAGGCATATGCCGTTGTTCAGCAGTTTCACTCCTCTTTCTAACCATCCATGGAAAACGAAGATATTTGGAGCAGGTAGGGTCTACTCTATGGCCTAAAATAGAACCCTCCCCAAAAATTTTTTAGAAGCTCTGTAGCAGAAATTTTTCAGTGGTAACCCCACTTTGGTCAGTGGCAAGGTTGTAGGGAAATGTCAGTGGAAGAAAAGAAATCAAAAAGTTTGAAATTCCGTCAATATTTGGTAAAGATACACCAATTCTAACCCGAACAAGTCGTTTTTTGGAAGACATTTTCAACGCAATCTGGCCTTAGTCTGACCCCTCAGTCCAAAGAATATATATTCACTCTAATAAAGAGCCAGAATAGCTGAAAAATAGGTGCTATTTAGTGAATGGATAGATACTAAAGCGTTTTATAGCATAAAATGTATCTGATATATTGCGTGCGGTTGACGAAACGCTACGGAACTTCATGACGAGCCTGGCTCGGGGATCCCAAATAAGGAAAGATGGAAGTGGACGAGCTGAGCTTGGGGATCCCGGTTAACGGGGTTAAGACATAATGGCTATGTATCAACAGCCAAACATCATT
Source organism: Metaphire vulgaris (assembly GCA_018105865.1). NCBI lineage: Eukaryota > Metazoa > Annelida > Clitellata > Crassiclitellata > Megascolecidae > Metaphire > Metaphire vulgaris. Next base: position 15,127,860 of record CM030844.1, read on the forward strand.
GCACTGCACCTAATTCAGGCTTAGGCAGTGCCAACGTTATAGTGAATATAATGACTTCTAAGATATAACTGAAGAAGCTGACACTGCCTCTTTCCCTCCATCATATCACTGTCTTCTGTAACTATTAGGCCTGAACATCTAATGTTGACCGGAGGCTGACAGATCCCAAGTGACAAATCTCTTCTGTGTGTGGAGGGCAATAAATCATCACAGGCAGCTGGCAGTGCCAGTGCTGAGCTGGTTATTGGGTGGTTTAGAGCTGTCAGCCTCCAATCTTATCTCATAATTTTTATAACTTCCGTGTCTTGTTATAAGATTAATCACTCAACAGAGGGCAGGTTGAGAGGCAGTGATTCTAGCTGACAAAGATTAATCAATTAACAGTGCTCATCTGCTCACAGGAATTCATTTTAAGCGATAACAACAGAAATTATATAGGCCTAGCGACTGATGGCCATCTATGTTTAAGTTGCACTGTTTGCAGACGTAACGCAAATAGTAATTATTATTATTATTATTATTAATTCTGACAATTTTATATAGCACAATACGCATAGCGAAGGCTAAAGTCAAGAGCACTTTACAAGTGTCCCTAGTAGGAGATGTTAAATAAATATGTTTTAAGGTCCCTAGTGAACAATTCAGGAGATGTCGTCCTAGTCACATCCGCCGGCAGTGAGTTCCAAAGCAAAGGGTTGCCCCTCGAAACAGACAGATCCCCAAATTTAGCTGTCATAGACGGGGATGGAACCACCAATTGAGAACGGCTGCTTTATCGAAGCTGCGAGCACCGATCAGACGACTTGGGCTTACAGACAAGAGCCGTTAAGTAATCAGGGCAGAAAGGGTCATTTAACGTCCTAAATGTAAACTAGCAACGTTTAAAGGCTATACGCTCCGGAATCCGGAGCCAGTAATGCAGGCCTGTACTGCTAGTTGCATAAAATTGTAACTATTAGTTGGGAAAAGTTACTTTGCAAACAAAGCAATGCATTACTGCATTAGTTACTCAAAATATAACCAACTCAAGTAATATGTTACTTTTGTAATGTGTTACTACCAGCATAGACCTCAACACGGTGGGGCTCAAGCTGGAAGGGAAAACAGCCGGAAGAAATAGGACGACTCTGGAGGAACTGGCGAGCAACAGAGACAAGTGGAGAGAAATCGTTTTGGAATCAACGACTGGACACAGTCAAAGATGACAGAGAGAGAGAGAGAGAGACTACCAGCACTGGTAGCTGCCAACCTTTCTTCCCCTTTCTACCAAGTAACTGAAACTATAACCTCAAGAAAGACTGACAGGCCAGTTCACTAATTTGAACAAAGTCATGCCCCTTGTAAAGTGCCCTTGCCTTTGGTTATGCTACACTTGTGGTGCTATATAAATAGTCCATTATAAAATACAATACAATACTAACCACTGAACTATAACATCATCTACATCTCCAGGCATTAGAACAAAGTAACTGAAGATCTGTGTTTTAGATTCTAAGCAAAGTAAACCCGTTGGAATGGACTTTAGGAAGTTGTAAAAACTCATCCCTGTTAACTGAGGCCGTTGTGCTCCAAAGCATGTTTCTTCTATTTCTTTAAAAAAACAGTTTAAAAACAGATATAAAGCAATCTATCCTTTTTTGTCTACCGGTATATCATGCTCACTGCTCAGGTAAGCTTGGTTCCAAGCAGGGACAATTTATTACCCCAGCATAGCCTTTAACCCCTTAACTGAGGATCCCGGATATATCCGTCCATTTTACATTGAGTTACAGTTAAATACACGGTTAAGGGGTTAAAGACACATAAATATGCTAGAAATAAGGATAAGAATTAAGAATGAGGACCTCACTTTAAAATTTTGGACAATTTACTGATAACAGCTACAAGTTCTTTGAATTTCAATATGGTATCGTCAGCCAGAGGACTGCAACCGATGGTCATATACAGGTATCAGTTCTGCTCATAAAAACCCTCACCTGTATGGAAATAAAGCACTTGTGTAGGCCCACTCAAGCTAGTGACTTGTTTATTCAGAGGCTACTATTGTGCTAACCTTGTTTGAACAGTATAGCCAAGGTGACATGCCTGTCTCTCCTGTCTGTTTAAACCAATTCGTTCCCTGTTCAAGAGGACACGGAATTTTGTTAGCATTTTTTAACTCAAGACCGAGTGTGAGTCAACTGTGAGTACCGGTAATGGATTCTTGACTGTGACAAAAGTGGTCTATAAAATCCACTGATCTGTTTAATCTAAGTCCGTATTATCAAAGTTTCACTCTAGGTATTTTGTGAAATAACTTTTTAAGGAAAGTTCAATTCCTCTTTGTCTTCAAAAAGTTGACAAAGGAGTTTCAAAAGCCAATATGCAGAAAAACAAAGAACAATGCAGTGATACACAAACATTTGTAACAGAGAATACCCAGAATAGCACTAATCTTATTCACAAAGGGTCATTCTGAAACAACAGAATTGAAATATCCTCATATAAAGTCATGACAGGACTAAACTATCTACCTAAGTGTTTGGTCTAAAGTTTACTCTAAACAGATTTCCTAGTTTTCACATTTATGGCTCATCAACAATTTACTTAGGGCTGGGGCTAACCTGTGCTGCCCCCCCCAGCCCCCCCTGTCCCCAAACAATAAACATTCAAGGTCTCTAAAGACTGAGAAAGTGGAGGATGTTGCTGTAAATACAAAACAATTATCCTTTGGATAGGCCCCTGCGACCGTTGGGCACAACATTTGCGGACTTTACAGGACTTTACGGGTGCCTGGGTCGGCCCCCAGATTTTACTGGGGATCATGTTGAACCATAGAAAGTGCAAAGACTTTCTATGATCACTGCCTCCACAGTGCATATGCATGCATGCATTCTCCAGCAAGGACTTAATTGTGTGTCAATTAACACCTCTGTGATATATATTTGCCAACTCAATTCAGTGTTGAGAGCACTTTCCTCAGGCAAGTCCTCTAAATTTTCTTCATTGTCATGAATTGAATACAGTTCACATGAGGCATGCGGACAGTTCAAATGAATTTCTTGTCTGAGACCAACACCTACCATCTAATAGCAACATAATGAAAAAAATGCCCTGCATTCCATTCATTAATTTGTAAATTATCCAAATATGCCATGTAATTGTCACAATAGAAGACCTCATTGAACATTGCCACTGAAGAAAAATGTAAATATTTCACATTGTCAAAACTAGGAAATGAAGAGTGATTAATGCAATGAGAAATTTAAAACAGTGTCATGTACTTTTAATGAGCTTCTAAAATAAACAGACTGGATTAACCTTTTAAAATGAGAAAATAACCAAAGATTTAAATAAGTGCTTTCAAAGTCATTAGATCACACACAAATTCTATGTTGCAAAATTAGAACTGCATTCATTTGTCACTAACCTACTGATTCCCCTCAAAAACTATTGATCATGTCAAATATCTTAAGACATCAGAGATCTTGTGAGCTAAACTTAGAACTTCCAAGACAGAAAATTGCAATCACTTCACTACAGAAACCAACTGCACTGCTTGCAAATAGAATTGATTGTTTCCTAAGAGACATCTTCTAATCCAGCGGTTCTCAACCTTTATAGTGCCGCGACCCTTTTAATTCAAGTCCCATGATGTGGCGACCCCCAACCAGGCCCGCCGAGAGAAATTCGGGCCCCTGCAGAATAAAATTTCTTGACGACCTTTTTTTTTTGCTTGTCAGCCTTTTTTACATCTTAAAATTAGCTGATGATCTTTTTTTTGCTCATCAGCCTTTTTACATGTTAAAATGAGTAAATTTTGCGCAATAACAATAAAAGAGACAACCCTATATTTCTGAAGGTCTCCGGCGACCCCCTGGCAAATCGTCATTCGACCCCCGTGGGGGTCGCGACCCACAGGTTGAGAACCGCTGTTCTAATCTAAGGAGATGAGATGCTCTACCTTATAACAGCTGTCCATTTTAAGTAATCCATTCTCCAACAACTCAACCAGAGTGTCTTTGATTGATTGGAAGCTGTCTAAAAATATATAAAACAGTGTAAATTAAAATTTCAGCAGATAATCAAACAAAACATAGATAAAAGCAATACACCTATGCAGAACATGATCTTCTTTCTTTCCTTCCGTCATTCCCTATTGGGTGGACGATTGGTCTCAATGAGTTCCTTCCATTTCTGTCTGTCTCTTGCTGCTCTGGTTAATTGGATGAAGTTCGTTTGCATTTCTTCTGCATCCTCTTTTAAGTTTTCTATCCATGTTTTTCTTAGTCTTCCTTTTCTCCTTTTCCCTTCCCTTCAACATAGTTGTATAGTGCTTTCTCTGGTAGTCTTTCTTCCTTCATTCTTTCAACATGACCAAACTATTTCAGTCTTTGTTTCTGTATTGATTCAAGTATTGTTTTTTTGCTCTGTCTTTTCTCTGATCATTTGATTTCTTATTCTCTGTCTTCTGCTGACTCCTCCTATTCCTCTAAACCAGCTCATTTCTGCAGTCATTAATCTTCAGAACATCATACTAGTTTTAAAAAATAATGTCATAAGAATATCCTGCTATTCTGTCACATTATCTCCAAAATCTCCAACTGCTAGAGGTGACCTTATATATTTTTGGAACTCAAACTCAATATAAAATTATGAGCTTACCAAATTTCATCTTTTTTCTTTAGAATTTAGGATTTAGCATTTTCTATGTCCAAAAAAGATGACAAGAGAAAAATTTGTATGAAAGACCTCTACAAAATTTTCCAAGAATTTGCTACATTAATTTTCAAATTATCTGTATTCTGTTTCTAGCTTCCCAACACATTCCCAAAGACATGCATATGTTCAAATGCAAATCTTTCAGTTTTTCAGTTGGCTTTTTATCTAGATTGTCTCAATGTTTACTAGTCTGACTCAACCTTCTGCAGGTGGATTTGGAGCATGATCTATTGATGCTTTTGTGTATTACAGGTGGTGCTGTGATATTGCATAATTGTATTATATAAGACATTGAAATCACATCAACATGTTGCAACACAATATATTCTGTCTTTAGCATTTGCAGGAACAGCAACAAATGAATGTATAAAGACATAAGTTTATTCAGATCAAAATATTTTTCTGAATCACAAAAAGACTGAATCTCCATACAATTACAAATAGAAACTATTACATTACAAAATAGGACAAACTAACTTATCGCTAAATAAGCAAAGAAGGTTTCTATATTCATATATATACCGGTAAATAATACAGAATAAAGTAGGCTTTTTAATCACACAGATAAACATTTTTACTAAACAAATTACAAATTTATAAATAACTCTATGATAGAAGAAATTTCCTATAAAATGATATCCTGCAAAACAAAGAAGCAAGACAGAAGAAGAAGAAAACAGCCAACAGGTTTGGATAGTAATCAAAACATACTAAAAATAGAAGGCAGGTAGAAATCAGCAGCAGAGGCTTTATGAAGGAAATAGTTTGAGTGGACTGGTGATATAATGCATGGCTGCTGTCAGTAGTTGAAAAGCCAGAGATTATACATAGCTCAGCATAAAATATTACCTTGATGAACATCAGACTACCATGATATCCAAGCTCCAAGCACCAGCCGTGGAAACGTAGAGAGACTGAATTCTGATTCTACCCCATAAAAAGCATATTTTGAAAATCGGCCATAATATTTTATGCCTTGCTGGATCGGCTGTGCAGAGTCGAGGGGGAAGAGGGGCAGAGATAGCTAAATCACCAATTTTTAACCGACAGAGTGAAGAAATCTAATCCTAACTCGGGCAAATTAAACATTGGTACCACCTACATCTTCCAAGCTGAAATAGATCAGATTTTCCAAATGACTAAAGCTACCAAAATCATACAAATTTTTCTAAAATATATTTCAGAGGTGGAAGATGGCAGAGTGGGTTACGCACTGGAGTGGCAGGCTGATGGAGCGGGTTCAAGCCCTGTTAGCGCCACTAGTGGCTTTCATACAGACAGTAATGCCTACTAAGCCACTTTAAATCATGCTAAGTAAATAAGTTTAAGTGGGAATATATCAAGGCTCAGCTTCCAGTTCTGTCTTGTCTACTATTGCTATCGATATCATCAGCAGACAAATTCATGATGGAAACAGACATGCAGATTGTGTTGCATTAATGGCAAAACTGTAGGCTCATCATCTTCACAGAGGAGCATGTAGCATCTTGAAATAAACTCATTTAGAAACAATCAATAGCATATATAACTCAAGGGTTAAATGTAAATATCACTAACACTAAAGTGGAAAAAAAGGAAGTGAAAAGAAATTAAACATCCCTGCTTAAATGCAAAAACTTCATTTTGTGTCCAATGTGAAATTAAAGTCCTGACACAAAATACAGTTCTTGCGAAAAGAAAATCCAATTAACCAAAGATGACAATCTGCCTTCCCAAAAAGACCAACGACTCAAAACATCAAGGAAGAGCTGAATCAAAGATACATAGTAGAGTAGTTGTGTGTATGCTCACACACGTGCTTCTGTCTGCATATGTGGGTGTGCTTGTGCAATTACTGGTAATTGAGATGAATCTGCAATAAAAGTTCTTTCAATATCCACAACTGACAAGAATCTTTCTCTTATTTAAGCCCTAAAAAAGCAAATAAATGTGTGTAATGTATACTGCTTTAAAAGCAATAACATAGAATGGATTTGTAAGCTGAAAAAAATAATAAATGAAGATCAATTATTTCATCTTTTCAACATCAATCACTGAACTCAGATCAGTTCAGATATCAGTAGGCAGCTGGTATGTTTAGCAATATGTTCGTTACTCTTCCTATTGTAAATAGGATGCATTTGTTGTAAACACTGTGCAGCTAATTAAACTAAATTTGGCAGGCAGTGTGTGGCCCATGTCTTAAAACAGGATTTACTGACTTTTTAAAGACTTAGCTGGAATTTAATTGTAATGAAGTGTTTAATAATGATACACAGTGGAGTTTCATCAGAAAGAATGCAGTTTCCGGTAAACTTGGATGTACTTTGTGTGATGAGGGTTGTGCTGAACTAGCACACATACTGTGTTAAAGAGGGATAGCAGAATGTGAAAAAATGCAAAATTCACAAACCTTGTGTCAGAAGCTACATGGTAGACAGTAGTAAAACACTGACAGCATAGGCTTAAAAGAAATTAGATGAAAATATAAATAAGAGTGATATGATTCATTTGCGACACTCGGGGGGGATGGAAAGAAAGATTGGCCAGCAGTGGTCGAGGAAAATGCCTGAAGAAAAAATACCAGATTTAGTAAGATACGAAGAGCGACTGGAAAGAACAAGATGACTGGATCAAAGGCTGGATGTATCACGCATAGGTTTGCACATGTGCAACTCAATGGGAGTTACTGAAATTTCTAAAATCTTTCTGGTTTTGGATACAAGTATGCATAAAGAATTTATTATCAATAACCATGCACTCAATGCCTCATTCTTGTCTGTCTAGAGCTCTCTGACTTAACTCCTACAGTGTGCTTTCACACCACTCCCATCATCACTCGCTGTGTATTCTTCCCTTCTTGTTGGGCCCATCCATTGCTTCCAGCACTAGAGCCTTAACATTTCTGTCATGTCATTGTCAGTAGGTATGTCAAAGGGATGAAGCTTATCATCTGTTTCAACTTCCTGCACCCTAGTTTCATTTGGCCAGATTTACTAGTATGGTTTGAGGGTGGAAGATGGCAGAGTGGGCTATGAGCAGGTGAAGTAGGCTGACAGAGCCAGATTCAAGCCCCGTTAGCACTTCTAGTGGCTTCCACACAGGCAGTATTATCTCCCAAGTCACTTTAGATCACTGTATGGTTCCCACTGCTGCTATATCTGCCCACACAATCCACATTTTCTTAAAGCATTTCATTTCAAAGGCATTTAGGCATTTCAAAGAGAGTACCATCAATTCTAAGTCACATCTAATGATTCATGTTTCTAAAGCCATTAAAAATGCACATCTCAAATACCTTCTTTTTATTTTCACACTTCATGCCTATGGTTGCAGTCCAGTCCAGTTACTGAAAGCCATTGCCATCATTATATTTACCTCTTCCTTCATCATCATGCTGCCTCTGGGGTTGGTGAAGTTTTCTACCTAATCTAAGTTAATCTCATCTAATTTTAGCCTCCTTCCAATTTCATCCTGTCCAAGGATCGTTGTCTGTGTCTTTTCAAGGCCCAAGCTGGTGTCCTGCTTCCCTGCTCAGTATCAATATGGTGTCCTCTACATCATCTTGAGTTCCTCATGCTCTATTTGTTAGCAGTTATCCAGATTATTGTCAGATATACTGTACTTTCAATTGTTAGGTGTCCTAGCAGTGCTTGTACGATTGGCCACCTAATCAGTTCCTGATTATTACTATCGTCATTATAACAATAATAATAATAATAATAATAATTATTATTATTATTATTATTATTATTATTATTATTCAATGCTTTGCCATTCACAAGTTCTTATCAAAGGATAGGGCATCAATGATGACGAAGATGACGACAACGTGATGATGATGATGATGATGATGATGATGATGATGATTACAATCAATTCATATGTATTCAATACAGACATGATAACATAAGCAAATGACAAGAATTTACAAAAAATATTGTTTTATAACCTTGTGTAAACTTAAGCCTTAAAACCACATTTTAAAACTGCATTAATTTTCTCTGGCACATCAATAGGCCTATGCTGACAATGCCTTGTTAAATGGCTCATCGCTTCCCTGTTCTGATCGATTATTACACAAGGTATACTGTATGCAACATCACTTTCAATGGCTGTGAGACTACTCAATATGGTCGTACATGTAGTATGGACCCACTGATGCACATTAAGGTACTTCAAATATTTGTTAGAACAAAGGCTATGTACAGTAGACTTAAACAAGTCTATTGAGTTTTGACGGGTATACTGCTATTATTTATGTGGTCGAAGTAGGTGATGTACTACTGGCAAACGGTACCAGTCACATGGTGACATGGGCAATGGCCCCGCTACAATAGAGGGTTACCAGTGGCATGCAGACTGGTGGATGCTCGGGGCCAAGTCAATTTGGATGCCCCCGTTATCTGGGTTAGGTGTTAGCGAGCAAAAAACGGTCGCCGAGTCAATTTGGATGCCTCCATTGTGTGTTGATGCCCGGGGCCAAACGAATAATTTTTAAGGGGTTCCATGTAAAAAATTGTTGATGAGCAAAAAAATGTCGCCTGGTCAATTTGGATTCCCCCATCTGGCGGATGCCTTGGGTCACCGCCCCAACCCAACCTTCTACACGTTACTGACAGCCATGAATTTGATTGCGGGATAATGTGATTAAGGGGTATAAATCTTTTAAAACTTTGAAAATCTTAAAAAACACTTTAAAATTTTTAAGGGTCTGATTGTTGGGGGTATATATACCGATATAACCCCCGTCGCTACGCCCCTGGCTACTGAGGATTACGAATCCTTATGAGCCTCTAAACCAGCGATTCTCAACCTTTATAGTGCCGCGACCCCTTTAACTCAATTCCCCATGACGTGGCGACCCCCCAACGGTAAAATTATTTTCGTTCATAATGTGAACTGCTAAAAATAATAATGCTACGACAATTAAAATGTTTGAAATCATACTGATTCAATTGTCTCCAATGTCTATCCTCGAATGACAATTATATATTTGTTTAAACTACTAACTACCAACGGGGAAATTTTGTACAATAACAAGTTTTACGCATCAGAAAAGAGACAACCCCATATTTCAGAAGGTCTCAAGCGACCCCTGGCAAATCGTCGTTCGACCCCCTTCGGGGTCGCGACCCACAGGTTGAGAACCGCTGCTCTAAACAATGAACGGTGCAGTTCTAAAGCTCGCACGTGTGGTCTTCTCAAATAGGCCTAGTTGAAAAACTGAATCGCATGAACAAGAAAGTTTTCGAAAAAATTCAGACTCACAGTTGTCAATAAGATCCTGAAGCCTTTTGAAATCCGTGGGAGTCATAGTTTTTCCTTCACCGAAATCCGGTCGGGATGTTCCACGCTGATCCCGATCCATATCTATTTCCTCTTATTATCGGCACTCAGCGGCGTTCAAATTAGACTGCGCAACGAATTTCAGCAGCAAAGCCTTTGCTTTTTAGAAGAGAAGCCGAGAGAGACGATCGCGTGCTTGCTGGCAGCCTGGCCTTCAAACACTTAAACGCCACGGACCACAAACGCAGCGCTGCGAAAGGCTCTTCAGCCGTCGATAAAAGCAGACACGGTGTAGTACGTTATAATAACCCCCATATAATAATATCTCCCAGTCATCGTTATATAGGCCTACAGAGTGGCGCGATAAAAACGTTACCATCCTGCTTCATTTGGAAATAGTTTTACAACCTCTTGATCAAAATGCATGAAATTTAGTGAGCCTCTGCAGTATTACATCATGGAGGTAGCCATTTAATTTTATTTTCAAATTCCAAAGTAGTGACGTCGCCTAGTGAAAAACGCAGGCTATGGCAGAGTGAGTTACACGCTGGAGCGGTAGACTGACGTAGAGGGTTGCATTCACATAGGCAGTAATGCCTAATAAGCCACTTTAAATCACGTTATGTTTGTTTGTTTGTTTATGGGTAGGACGCGTTTATAAAAATATGAGCGCTATCTTTGATTGCCAAAATTAGTAAACGAGGAGCCGTCCATTAGGCCCCTACGGTCCAAAAAAATAAGTCACGATTGAGAGGAATGGGATCTAGAAAAGTGAGACAATTTGTGACAGAGGAGGGTAAAGATCACTGTGACGCCACACTTTCCCGTACATAGGCATATACATTCTGAAATATAGCCTACAGTTATATTTTGGGTTCTCTTCTGATGTATAGGCCTATATTCTAATTTCTAACAGAATATGTCACTGGCGTATACATGTAGTACAGTGGTTCTCATTCTCAACCCGTGGTCCGCGGACCAAAAGTTGTCCCCGCGAGAATAGGTCTAGTGGTCCGCGGCAAATTCTGAAAAAACGTTAATAAAAATTAGACATAGGCCTATATATTTTCCATGTCAGTGGCGTAGAGGCACAACAATTAAGGAAGGCGACGACCTTTTTTGCCTTGTCCTGCTCGCACTTCCTGGAAACCAGCTTAAGTAAGTAAGTAAAATCTCGTGGATTTCTATAGCGCCTTGGAGAACAGCACAACAGTAGCTGCTTATTCTTAGGCGCTCAGCCTTTCTTAAAATAGTTATGGGGAAGGTATATTATCAGCCAGGCAATAGTCAACATCCAAAGAGCAGTGAGGCTAGGTTGTTACAGCTATGGAGGAAATGATTTAAGAAAATTGAAAGATTTAAGCTTAGACCTGAAGACTTGAGGAGACAATGCAGGAATGATAGGAAATGAGGATTCAGATTTTATTGTTTGAAAGTGTCCAAGTCTGCGGAGGTAAGCTGGGATCGAGTTCCAAAGTTCAGGTGAGGCGTAGAATTTTCAGCGATGACTGATTCAGTGGGCGTGACAGAGTGAGGTAAGATGATGAACGTGTGGGTTGAGGAGGCTGATGGGTTAATAGTGATCTAAGGTAGACAGGTTTTGATGACTGAAGTGAGCTATATTTAAGTGTTATTATCTTATATTGGATACGTTCAGTTATTTTAAGCCAATGTAATGATTTAGTATGGGTGAAATATGGGTATATGGGAGAATTTAGGTGACTTAGTAACAGCGCGAACTAGTGTATTTTGTAATTTTGTATTGATTGCAATTTGTTGATGGAGGCTTTGGGAAGGTTATAGTAGAGGGAGTTGCAGTAATCTAATTTGGAGTGAACTATTGAGGTGGCAATAATTGTGGAGGCAGTTTTGGTATCGAGTAGGGCTGCGCTAACCGAGTAGTTTAGGAGTCGAGTAGGAGTCGAGTAGCTTAGCGAGTACTCGAGTACTCGCGTAAAACCGGAAATACATGATTTTTGCGTCATGGCCCTCATTTAACCAAAGCAGAACGCTAGATACAGTTACATATCAATTTTTCGGATATTGAAGCGTATTCAAGTGTAGCATAACAGAAGTTACAGAACAGAAACTATTTTGCCGGTAATAATGGTAGGCCAAATTTTAATGAAATTCTCTGGTTATTCTTTATTTATCTATTCTATTCCTTATTTAGTTATTCTATGCGAGTACTCGACTCCAAAAAAATTACTCGACTCCAATTTGGAGTCGAGTACTCGCGTTACTCGAGTTACTCGGCGCAGCCCTAGTATCGAGGCAAGGACGTAGGCGACGAAGGTCACGAATATAAACATACGAAGCAGGCTTTCGAAAGTTGGGAGATTTGTGACTCAAAGTTTGGAAAAGAATCAAATCTGAATCTGAGATTTCTTGCAGTTGGAACAGGAGTTATTATGAAGTCAGAAGCCAAAACTTAGCAGACTCCAGGCGGTCATCAATGCCTCCTGAGTCCGGTCGGATTATTTTCAGCTTGAGGTGGCATGATCACGTGACACCTGTGCTAAGGGACAGGCTCCATTGGCTTCGGGTCCCGGAGCGCATAGTTTACAAGCGGTGTTGGCTGACTTTTCGCGCTCTTTGGGACCCTGCCTGCCCCGATTACGTACTTCTCATGCCTAGTACGGAGACAAACTACGACTGGGTGTCGTCTCCAGCTGAGATCCGACAGCCGTCACCGGCCGTATGTTCCTCCTCCGGCCAAGACTCCGAAGTTTGGCGAGCGTTCAATGACTCGTAGAAACCCACTTCTGTGGAATGCGCTCTCCGACGCGCTGACTGAGATTAGCCTACTTCTCCCGAGACTTTCGCTAAAAACGTATCTGTTCAACGTGTTTGTTCACCAGATCGTAAGGCTTCCGTAAGATTATACAGATAATGAGCTCATTCAATAACTATGGCCTTAGGTCGTTCGGGTATCCCTCTCCGGAGGATCTGCTGCTGGAAATGAACGGAGTCGTTCCCGGATCTCGTTCCCTAGAGTGGAGACAAGTTTTCTGGAATGGCGCGAGTAGTCTGTCTGACGGAGGAGTAGTAGGGTGAATTTATGACGTCAATATAAATGTGAGTTATGAATATATTTTAAATAAAATTTATTGAAACTGTTGACTGAATGAAATGATGTTATCAACGAGTTCCATAGCCACGTGCCAAATAACGAGTTCCAAATACTGTACTGTATTGGGACATGCCCTGTATTGCGACAATGCGAAATGCTAGCTACTTACTTACTTTAATATGCCAGTTCCATCTGGCGAATAAAGCTGTTCTAGTTGCCCTTTGATTTGATTGGTAGCGTTAATATCTAAGGCGTGGAAACAGAGAAAAAGCGTAAAATTTGTTTTGAGGCATGTAAAGTAAATAGTTTCTATCTTTTTTGAAAGAAATTTGTACCATCTGTAAATGTTTTGTCACTTTTTCTGGCCGGCTAAATATTAGATCACCATTTCGCAAATGAGCAGGTGTAATTTCAACAACATTGCTCAAATGAGTTGTGTGCCAAATATAAGAAATAAAATATGGCGGTGGTGGCCTGCAATGGGACACGAGTGATTGGCCAGCATTGGGACAGTCCCAATGCAGGACACGCAATGTAAAGGCTTGCTGATGCAGCGTTGACCACATTACCAATCCTAGTTGCCAGAATAGGCCTATTGAAGATGAATCCACCAACATGGAACACTTGGCAGTCAATTCTGAATCTGTTCAAACTGATCCTGAGCCACAAAAATTTGAGCAGGGTTATTTCTAGGATTATCAATTTGCAGGGTGCGATTTGTGACCTGGAGCAGTGGGGGGATATGTCGATCTTGGGAAGGGGGTGTAGTTGTTGGGAAATGTAGCAGTGGGGGATGTAGTGGTGGGGGATGTAGCAGTAGGGGGATGCAGTAGGGCAGTGGGGGGAGATTCCCCATCCACCTACAAATCGCGCCCTGTCAATTTGGGGGTGTCGGTAAATTCTTGAGGTTGGGGTATCGGTCTCAAATTGGAGGGTGTTAGGGGATGTAAAATATCCCTGATTCTGAGCCAGTAACGGTTAAATTAAAAGCATTTATTTGGAATGGTCAGAATATTCAATTTCTCAGTTGTCCCAGAGCTCCACATAGAATGTCCCAATTCAGGACAGCATGGCCAGCATTGGGACAAAACAGCAGCACTATATAAATGCCATCAATCTTGGAAATGCATTAAACTAGAAGTTATTTCAAAATAGAAACCTATAGGCCATACATTTAGGGTAATTGTTATATTAAAATATAAGCTACCTGATAATTAAGTTTGCCGACAAAACATTTATTTTAGAAAAAAATGTCCCAATTCTTGACATCTTCCCCTATATCGGTATAGGCCTACGTACCCCCAAAAATCAATATGTATAGTTGTATATGTATATTGTATATGTATATGTATAATACTACAGTGTATATATAACATATATATACATATATGGGTCAGCTCTATGCCCCGAATTCAGTGCTGAGGATTATCACCGCTATATTGATGACAAGATCAGAGGAATACGAGGAAAGACTGCGAGTGCGAGGTCGGCATCTTTCTCTAACTATGCAGGTCCACGTCTCACTGCTTTCTCCAACCCGACGCTGGAAGAAGTAATTGCCTCCGTGCGTTCGTCACCGAATAAGCAGTGTGTCTCTGACCCGCTGCCTATGTGGCTCTTGAAGGAGTCCATTGATGTACTGGCGCCATTCTTGACGACGCTTATGGCTGTCTCTCTGGAATCAGGAGAATTTCCAACAACTTGGAAGCATGCGATCGTTACTCCGCATCTGAAACGGTCGGGCCTTGACCAGTCTGATGTCTCCAATTATAGACCGGTCTCCAACCTCCCTTTTCTAGCCAAGCTACTAGAGAGGATTGTCAACAAGCGGATGGTCAGTTTTCTGAGTGTGAATGGACTGATGCCGCAACAACAATCAGCCTATCGTCGTGGACACTCCACTGAAACAGCCATTCTGAAAATATTCAGTGACCTGGTGGAAGCGACTGCAAATGGGCGAGTTGCACTTCTCTGTCTGCTCGATCTCTCGGCTGCATTTGACACAGTCGATCATCAGATTCGCATCCGTCGGCTCGAAACATCGTATGGATTGGGAGGTCAGTCACTTCAGTGGATGAGGAGCTACCTCACCGGAAGAACACAAGCTGTATGGTGTAATGGACTAATGTCCCAGAAGAGCCAAGTCCACCATGGAGTTCCGCAAGGATCGGTCCTGGGGCCCTTACTTTTCATCTTATACGTTGCGGACATTAGCTCAATCGTCAAGGCTTTTGGCTTGTCATCGCACTCCTATGCTGACGATGGGCAAATTTATTCCTCGTGCATGCCGTCGGACACAGAGCGACTTCGGATGTCCTTCATGAATTGCATATCTGCTATCATCAGCTGGACAGAAGAAAATTGTCTGGCATTGAATCCAGACAAGACGGAATTCCTCTGGATCAGCACTCCAGGAAGAAGGAAGTTGTTGAGTCGAGTCCCTTTCACCGTGGGTATGCCACTATTGTTCCTGTGGCGAGTGTGCGTCTCTTAGGTGTGCTTTTGGATGAAACGCTATCGTTTGATGCACACACCAACAACGTTATCCGATGCTGCCATTATCAGATACGGAGGGTCAAGCTGGTTCGGCGCTACCTAACGGTGAGTGCGGCCGTTCAGCTTGTACGGGCCTTTGTCTTGTCAAGAATGGACTACTGTAACAGTGTCTTGCTAGGCCTACCGGAAAACAAGCTAAATCGACTTCAGTCCGTACTGAATCTGGCTGCGCGAGTGGTCTTCGGTTGTCGCTGGAATGACCACATCACGCCACTGCTGAGAGATCGCCTCCACTGGTTACGCGTTCAACAGCGTATTGTTTTCAAGCGTTGTTGGCTCACTTTTCGAGCCCTTTATGACCCACACTGCCCAGAATATCTGAGTGCGCTGGTGCAGCGAACGACGTCAAATGAGTCGAGAATGAAGCTTCGGTCGAGTCGTCGAGTCCTACTGCTTGTCCCTCCTCCGTCAAGGACCTCCAAGTTTGGAGAAAGGTCATTCTCCAAAGGGAATCCGTTACTTTGGAACTCGTTACCTGACGTTGTGTCGGAAGCTGTCTCTGCGGAATCCTTTCTTAGGAACTTAAAAACACACCTATTTAATATAGGATTTAACTGATAGAATTATGTCAAAGTGTTTTTGTCGTAGGCCTTAGCCTTGTTTACTGCGCTGGAGAAATTGTCTAGAAATAATAATAATAATAATAATAATAATAATATATAACATATATATATACTATAAAGGTCTATAAAATATATAATATCTATTTAATATATATATATATATATATATATATATATATATATAGCAATATACACATCCCAAACTTATACCCCGACTCCTCCCCCCCCCCAATCAAATTCCGGGCTACGCCTCTGATTAACGTCAGTGCTATTAGAATTGACGCTTAATGCTGTTTAATTGAAAATATTGCGAGGATTCTGATTTGGTATCAACTGAAGTAATTTAATTCTTCGGAATTCTTCTCTAATGCTTTTATAGTCACGTGCTGTTAGTTCGAGTTCAATTCTATGAAATGGAGAATGAAATGAAATCTCTGGAATTCACATGCTCACGGCGTTAAGCAAATATTTATGCTGTCTGCGTAGAGCCTGAAAAAAATTTGCCAGACCATTAACTATGTCTATAGTCAATATATGTATAGTAGGTTATTGAACATTTGCATAAGTGTATTTCGAATTTCAAAGTAGTCAAAATCGAGGATAATGCGCTTGGTGTTAAATGACGAATTTGAAGAGTTCGTCTAACACTTCTAATACTTGTGAGCAAAGAGTGGGGTCGATTTCTTCACTCGCAGTGTAATTGAGACATCTTCTTCGCCTAATCATAAACAGCGAACGGTCTGCTTTCGTCATTTCGTCTGCTTTGCAGTTAGACGGGGGACTTTTAGCGGTCGTATTTCTTTTGAACGCGTTGCCATCCGATCTCTGTCCTCGGGGAATTGCCGACAACATTGACGACATTGTTTGTTCGTTCCTTTTAGAAAGTTCTTGACTTAATTTCCTAATTGAGAAGTCGTTCACTTGATATGGCGTCATGTCGATTACAGCATTCGCACAATGCACGCTGTCTTGTCCGAAGAAATGAACGCACGCTAGAAGAAATAAACAACACCGGAATATCTGTACATGGAATAAAAAAGAGGTAAAGGCACACTCCATAGGCCCAGAGCCGTAGCTAGGGGGACAGTGGAGACATATGCCCCCGGGCGCCGAGGCGAGGGGCGCCAAAATTGGGTATTTGGGTAAGTGAAATGCATAATAAAGAAGAAGAAACATGTGCGACGACTTATTTTGCTCGCCGGTACTATATGAAGAGGGGCGCTGTAAGACTTGAGGGGCGTCGAAAACAATGTGACGACCTTTTTTTGCTCGTCAGGAGTCTGAAGGGGCGACAACGGTACGCTTTGCCCCGCCGGGCGCCGGATACCCTAGCTACGGCTCTGCATAGGCCATCGCGGACCCGTCGGAGAACCGAAGGGTTAGCGCCTCCAGTTTTGCACGGCAACAGCTGAATGAGGGCGGATTGCCAGCCTTTCCCTCGCCGCCTTTTCTTCCACCGAGTTAACACCCGATGTACTCATTCACAGCTGAGTCGACTACTGGAGGCGCTTGGAACAGAAACAACCGAAAAGTTTCTGCCGCGGTCGGGAGTTGAACCACGGACCTCAAAGATTGGCAGACCAATGCGCTAACCACTGCTCCACCGGCACCACCCATGTACATGGAATGCATATAAATAACCTCAAATTTGCGGATGGCGTGAACGTAATAGACCACAAATACAAACACCTAAGAGAAAATGTACGAACAATCAAAAGAGAAGTGGAGAAGATGAGATTGACTATTAACAGTTCGAAATTCTTGGTTCTGCTGTTGGCCAGAAGACTAAAATATTCAAATTTAATTCTCAGTGGCGTAGCCAGGGTTCTGAAATATGGGCGGGGAGCATACAGACACACACACACACACACACGCACATACTGTATACGCGTATAAGGAAAGATGTAATCGAAACAGTCATTGAAAGGAAACTCCTATTATTTGGCCATATCTGCAGAATAAATGATGAAAGGCTGATAAAAAGGATCATGCTCGGAGTAATGGAAGGCGAAACAGCAGAGGAAGACCACGAAAAGAATGGATAGACAATATTAAAGAATGGTGCAACATGGACATAGGAGCCTATATGAAGATTACAAAGCCACACAAGACAGAGACGAATGGAGGAGGCGAACTCAAATTGAAATAGACACCAACGGGTATTGCACCCATTGAAAAGAATGAATGAACGAACGAACGAACGAGCGAATGAATAATGGAGATTTTGACTCAGCCTCCTATTGATGAGAAAGATAGACCCATAAGCCTACATTGTTTCAGTTCTCAACTGGGCTTCTAAAGAATAATAAAAACGGTGGGCTGGGAGAACTAGATCCAAAAAAGTGTGTGATTGGTTGCAACGAAAACTGGTTCAAAATCATTGAAACGTGAGGAAATTTCTTGGAGGCAAATGAAGGGGTTTAATTAGAAGGACATTGACGGGGATTTCTGAGGATGAAGGGCACATGTCATCGTAATATTGAGATTGAAGAGATTCGCCCTCTGAATTAGCGGCAATTGGGGCTCGAGAGCGTGGGAATGGCCATTATTCGCGGGCCATTTACGGTATTAGGCAGAATCAGATGTGGTGACATGAACAAATAATAATAATAATAATAATAATAATAATGTGATTTTAAGTGGTTTAGGAGGCTAAGTAAGCCTGTGTGAAAACCACTGATGTAACCATCTGCATTCAATAACCTAGTTTATCTAGATAGCCTTTGAATCCGTTCACTGTTTCAACTGTCACTCCCACCTCGTCCAAACTGTTCCATTTGTCCACAACCCTTGCACTAAAAAAGTTTTTCTTTCTTGGACCAACCCTCTGCTTAAACAATTTGCACTTGTGGCCTCTTGTGCTGCTATAGTGTGCCAATGTAAAGAATCGATCATATAGCACATCTACTTTCCCAGTCATTATTTTGTATGTTTCTATCAAATCCCCTCTCTCTCTTCTCCTTTCCAATGTTGTCAGTCCACAATATTGAAGTCTTTTTTCGTAGCTTAAATTATGGCACCCATTGACCATCTTCGTTGCTCGTCTTTGCACTTTTTCTAAAAGTTCTATATCTTTTTCAAGAATGGATTCCAAGCCTGAACACAGTATTCCAGATGAGGCCTTACTAATGACTTATAAAGTTTAATGATTATCTCTTTGTCACGACTCACAATTGTCCTTTTCACCATTCCCAACATTTGGTTTCCCTTTTTTGCTGCCTCCATGCATTGGTGAGATGGATTCATACTTCTATGGGTGATTATCCCCAAGTCTCTTTCTTTTTCTGTTGTGGTTAGAACCTTCCCCTAAAGAATATTCATTACCATTATTAGACTTCCCAACATGCATTACAGAACATTTATCAATATTGAAAAGCATCTGCCAGTCCACAGACCACTGAAACAATTTCCTTAGATCTTCTTGTAAAATTTTTTGCATCATCCTCCGAGTCTATATTTCTGCATAACTTTGTGTCATCGGCAAACTTTGAAATTTTGGACAGTAATCCTTCATCGATATCATTTATATATATTAGAAAAAGTAATGGCCCAAGCACTGAGCCCTGAGGCACTCCACTGATAACTCTTGCCCATTGCGAATGGCCTCCCTAATGCCAACCTTCTGTCTTCTTCCCTTCAACCAATTTTCAATCCATCTGAGAATATTGCCCCTATTCCACAGGACTTCAGTTTGGCAGCCAGCCTTATATGGGGTACTTTATCAAAAGCTTTGGCAAAATCTAAATATATTATGTCTACTCCTTGCCCTTGTCTAGATTATCAAAAACCTCCTCCAGAAAGTCCAACAGGTTGGTCAGGCATGAACGCCCCTTTGTAAATCCATGCTGACTATCTTTAACAATTTTATGCCTAGTCAAATGTTCCAAAATGCTTTCTTTCAGTATTTTTCCATAACTTTACCGATTACAGATGTTAGGCTCACTGGTCTGTAATTGCTTGGTTCACTTCGTTTTCCCTTCTTGAACAGTGGGCTGACTAATGCGTCTCTCCAGTCTTGCGGTACTACTCCAGTTCTGAGTGATTCATTGATTATCAAAGCAATTGCATGTCCTATTTCATTTCGAACCTCGTAAAGAAACTTTGGATGTAAGCCATCTAATCCTGGGCTCTTGTCTGTCTTTAAATTGGTCAAAACCTTGATAACACATTCTTTTGTACACACTATATCTGTTAGCATTTCTTCTTCGTTTCCATCAAACACAATTTTGGCTTCTGGCATAGTATTTGTATTTTCCTCTGTAAATACTGAACAAAAATAGTTATTTAGAATCTGTGCAGTTTCTACATCGTCTGTTATTGCACATCCTGCGCTGTCCAAGAGGGGACCGACTGTGTCCTTTCGTCTCAACTTTCTATTACAATATTTGTAGAAACTTTTACTGTTCTGTTTTATATATTTTTTTTTTTTTTTTTTTCAAACAACTTGGTTTCAATGTTATTTTTAATCACCATTCCCTTATCTGTTCCCACCTCTCACTTACTTCAATAAAAAGCAAAACATCTAAGCCCTATAATAATGTGCACACATAAAGCAATTGGTACAGAAAAAACTTGAAATAATAGGAGTATTGTTATGATAGTGATAACGTTAACAATAATGCTATACCATTGTTATACTGCAACAGTAAGCTACTTCAATCATATTATATTATATAATAGTATTGACGATGATGATGATGATGATGATTATGATTATGATTATGATAATAGATAGATAGATAAACATTTATTGAACCACCACTTGAATTTAGTACAGTAATATGTCGTAAATAGAACAAGTAAGTAAAACGAAGTGAGTGTTCCAAAGGGACACAGAGTGATTAAGCTTAAGCAAAGATCCGAAGGTTCGTTTTAAAAATGTCAAGACATGCCTTACTAACCCCTTAACCGGGAACCCCAGATATATCTGTCCATTTTACATTGAGTTACAGTTAAATACACAGTTAAGGGGTTAAAGAGAGTGATATCAAGCGACTTCAGCTAATGAAAGACTCTTTTGTGTAGCGATAAATCAGAATTCAGGCTTGTTGACTTCCTAACCAAATTTTGGTTCAGACCTTAACTACCCGAGGGCATGCAATAGACCAAGTATAGTGGCGTAATGTGGAGTCGTATATAAGGAGAGCGCATGCACATGCTTTATAGACATTTTCAGCTGTCTCTGATCGTCGACTATGTTGCCGCTTCTGCTGTTGGTTTTCTCCTTTTGGGCGTTCCTTGGACACCCCATTGGCGTCCTCGGTGACACGCCGGCCAATTGTTCCTACGAAGAGATCCGCGGACGTTGGATCTTCTCTGTGGGCGACGGTGGTCATGATAGAAAAATCGATTGCTCGAAGTTTGGTAAGCAGCTGATATGAGCGTGAGTCTTATTTCGACAGCATTGTTCCTATGTTCTTCATGTGCCATGTATTGCTACGTCGGCGACCATGGATTTCCACTCTTCTCTGTTTCTGGCTTTCCTTATCAGTTCGATGTTGTCTGTAGTTCTTGTCGCTTCTCTTAGGCTGTCCGTAAACTTTATTCTTTGTCTTCCTCTTGCTCTTTTCCCCTCTATTTTTCCTGTTATGGCTAGATTTTCCAATCCGTCTTTTCTTATTAGATGTCCAAAGAATTCAAGCTGCTGCTTTCTTATGGTTTTTAGCAATTTTCTTTTTGTACCAAAAGTTTTTAGTACTTCCTCATTGGTTATTCTTTCTGTCCATGAAATTTTTTGCATCCTTCTGAGAAACCACATCTCTGCAGCTTCCAGTTTCCTTTCTGATGTTTTTGTCAACGTCCATGTTTCCGAGCCGTACATCAGAACCGCCCAAACGTAGCTGTGAAGAATTCTGAGCCGTGTTGTTGTTGAAATATGTTTATTTGTGAGAATCTTTTTGAGTTGTATGAAGGCTGACTTCGCCATACCTATTCTCGTTTCAATGTCCTTTTCACTTCTTCCATCGCTTGTGAATATGCTTCCTAGATATTTGAACTGTGTTACCTGTTTTATTTCCATTCCCTTGTATTGTAGCCTGCATTTAGGAATTTCTTTCTTTTTGTAATTACCATACAGTACGTCTTCTTTTGTTTTATTCTTAGTCCTTTCTTTTCACTCTCTTCTGCCACCTTGTCTAATAACCTTTGTAGTTTTCTTTCAGTATCTGCCATTAGTGTTGTGTCATCTGCGTATCGTAGGTTGTTTAAATTTTTTCCTCCTATCTTTATTCCTTCCAATTCTTCTGTTTCCTTCATAATCTCTTCCCCATATTCATTGTAGAAATCTGGTGATAAACCACAACCCTGCCTTGTCCCTTTTAAAATTTGTACCCACTTACCTATTTTTCCTTCAATTCTTATCGCTGCTTCTTGATTCCAGTACAGGTTTTGAAATATCCTCATGTCCTTTCCATCTAGTGCTATGTTTTCTAGGCATTTGAACAGTTCTTCGTGTTTTACACTATCAAATGCCTTCTCGTAGTCTATAAAGCATAGGTACAGATCTTTTGCATCTCTATACATCTTTCGCCAATCATCCTTAGAATAAATATTGCATTTCTACACCCGTTACCTTCTTTAAACCCGTATTGTTCTTCTGATACTCTCTCCCTCATTTTAATTTTTGCCCTGTTCAAAAGTACTTTTAATATAAGCTTCATTACATGACTTATGAGGCTTATTGTTCTGTGTTCTTCACATTCTATTGTTCCTGGCTTTTCAGGTATTGCAATGAATATTGACCTACATAATTCTTTTGGTATTCTTCCTGTTTCATATATTTCATTTGCTATTATTGTTACCCTCTGTATTCCTGCTTCCCCTGCTGCTATTAGCATCTCTGTTGTTAGTTCGTCTGGTCCTGGGGCTTTGTTTTCTTCATTTTTCTTAATGCCGCTGTTACTTCTTCTTTTTTGTTATTGGAGGTCCATCATTATTCCTCATTATAGGTTTAGCCCCTCTATTATCCTTATATAGTTCCTCTATATACTCTTCCCATCTTTTCAGTACTTCTTTATCTTCCGCCACTACATTCCCCTCCTTTGTTTTAACTGTGCTGCCTGTACCTGATCTCTTTTTTCCTGATAAATCTTTTATCCTGTCATACATATTCTGTGTATTCCTTTGTGTTTTTATTTCTTTGCATTGTTCGTTAAGCCATTCTTCTTTTGCCTTCCTGCATTCCTCTTTTATTTCCTTATTGAGTTGTCTGTACTTTGCTTCATCTTTGTTCTTAGTTCGTCTTCTTTCTTCCATTTTATCCAGGATTTCCTGCTTCATCCATTTCTTTTTGAATTGTTTTTGCTTTTTAGGTACAATTTCTTGTGTGGTCTCTATTATTGTTGTTTTAAAATTTTCCCATATTATCTCCATGTCTTCGTTTCCCTCTAATTCTTGGAACCTGTTTTGTAGTTTAATTTCAAATTCTTCTGTTCCTATGTACGATTGCAAATTAGTATTAGACGTAGCTTAGGAGCGAAGTAGATGCAGACCATGCAGTGCTCGATTAGGTCTATTATCCAAATAACTGGCAATTGAAGTGGCACCATTATAGAAATCAATATACATGTAACTTCAACAAATTTTATCCAAAAGTTATAAAATTATATATATATATATATATTGTTCATGTATGCATATATACATACATACATATTGAAGGGATTCGTCCTCTGATTTAGAAACTTGGATGAAAAAGTGGGAGGGCCAACCCCTATACCTTCCCCTTTCCTATGGTAACCTCTCAAAAAGTGGGCGGTGGGCTCGAGCTTATAGAAGTTTACGTCGATGGACTAGTGCAGGAGATCCCTGAACTTAGTGTTAAGAAACACGAGTACTTAGCAGAGGTAGGTCTATTTGTAGAGGAAAGGGGGAAATTCCTGACCACTGCTTACTCACCTCATCCACGCTCAAGTCTAGTCCACTCAACACATAGCAAAGGGAAGTTTCACGCTGTCATTAACGTATTTGACTCAGGGCCGTTTTAAGGCATAGGCATGATAGGCACGTGCCTAGGGCTCCGCGATATATGAGGGGCCTCGGTGGGCGGTGACAAAAATAGTTTGCTGTTTGTTGCCTGATTTTTCGATTTTCTGACGCCTCGAAAAGTCTGACGAGCAAGAAACGTCATTCACCTTTATGGTGCTTTGTCTCCAAAAGCATGATAAGAAAAAAGTCACGCCGCTTATCTTGCACTTGATTTTTTATATTGTCCTCCAGAAGCATGAAACCAAATAAGGTCATCACAGCTTTCTTGGAGCTACCTTTTTCAAAAATGCCCAAGGCCCAAAGTTCTTAAAACGGCATTGATTTGACTAAGGTTATTATCGTAATGAAACAATGTCTAATCTTAATCTCAAGTATCTCAAATCTCACTCTGCATAAGAGTACCGTAATACAAGAAATTCGAAGGTTGAGACTATTAATTCGCCTCATCCGAAATTTTAAAGGAATCCAAAGGAGTCTTAATGTGACCAAACCAACGCCTTCTCAGATGCAATGCTCACTTACTTACTTACTTACTACTACTACTACTACTACTACTACTACTACTACTACTACTACTACTACCGTCGGAGATCGTGCCTTCCCAGTGGCTGCTGCGCGTACTTGGAACTCGCTTCCTGCTGACATACGGGAGTCATCGTCGCTAGATATTTTCAGGAATCGACTGAAGTCTTGGCTTTTAAAGACAAGCTACTTAGTTTAGTTTTGTTTAAAGTGTTCGCGCAGTCTTTTAGACAAGTTGCCACTATAATCTTGACGTTCTCTTACTTACTTACTTACTTACTTACTACTACTACTACTACTACTACTACTACTACTACTACTAGTCTACTACTACTACTACTACTACTACTACCACCACCACTACTACTACTAGCCTACTACTACTACTACTACTACTACTACTACTACTACTACTACTACTACTACTACTACTACTACTACTACTACTATTATTATTATTATTATTATTATTATTATTACTACTACTACTACTACTACTACTACTATTACTACTACTATTACAGTTACATAGATGCGCCATGCACTTACAGTTAGACCAGCAGTTCTTTTTTAATTGATCGGTGTTCTTAGCATCGAAGATCATTGGGAAGACAATTCAGAATCTTCGTTCCAGAAGTGGTCTGGTCTCAGAAGTGACTGCTGTGTGTAGGATAATGAATGCATTATAATTATCCTACACACAGTCACTTCTGAGACCGGTTGCGAAAAACTCAAACATGTCGTCACATCGCTCAGCCGCAATAAGGGATTTAAATTAAATATACGCAGAATCAGTCTGATATTTTGTGAAAGGGCTTCTGGAACGAAGATTCTGTGGATAGCTAGATGCAGCGTCGTGTGTATCTGAAATGAACATCAAATGTTGCATGATTTATCGTAACTTGTTCTTTGCAAATTTAGAACAAGCGACGTCCAAATACCGCGTTAATCTCGAATTTCCAAACATCGTAACTGACGAATTCGGAAACAAAGGCACTTGGACACTCGTCTACAATCAGGTCAGGATTTCGACGATGTTCTTCAATTACTGCGCCCGAAAACCAAGCACTTCTCGATCAGGCGGAGCGAGGAATTTAGATGGGGGGGGAGTATTTCATGTCCATTCCAGATTCTGCCTTGTTCCCTCTCCCAACTCCGTAGGACTGATTCATGCTGCTAAGCTTTTTGAAAGGAAAGAAAAAATGACGCTTATTTATTCGTGTCTTAACTGCAAGTAAAATGTACATACTGTACATTTATACTGTTATTATGTATGACAGTATAGTGCTCGAGTGCCTGCGTGTGTGAGTGTGTGTGTTTATGCGTGTGTGTAAAATAATTCAGCATAGCAGCAGCAAAGTGAGGAATATTTTTATGGGACATACGTTGACGGCTTTGCATAAGATATTCAGTATTCTTATGACAATTTGAATTAACAAGCTAAAAGTCGAATGGAAGCCGGAATTTCAGCGATTGTTGCGTTCTTCAGGGCTTCGAGGTCATCATCCACGGACGGAAATTCTTCGCATTTTCGAAGTACGTGGGAACAATGACAAATGCGACGAGTTTCTGCGATCAGACGCTCCCCGGATGGACTCACGATGTCTTCGGCCGCGACTGGGCCTGCTACTACGGACGCAAGGAGGACAGCACGTCGACACCGAAGGCGAATAACAGAATAACACAACAGCACAAGGACGTTCCGGGATTTTCGAGGTGAAAATAGTCAAACTTATTACTAACCTCATAGTAAACTAACACTGCAATCCTTCGACTATTGTTGAGTTTAGAAATCACACTTCACACAACTGTGCATGTAGGCCTAGCGCATTGAGAGTGTATTGCACGCAGTCGTCGAAGTCTGTGAGAAATTCTAGTTCCTCAGAATAGGCCTACACACCAACACACTTACGATTTAGCAAAGCATCATATCCAGTGTTTAATCTAGACTCCTGGACTCCGGCGGGGAAACTGAAAAAGCAGGGGGGGAACTGACAAAGCCGGGGGAATTCTGCTAGGGGCCGCTGTTAGTCCATGTAGTATGCAAAAATTTCCGGGGGAATTTGAAATTTCCGGGGGAAAGGGCAATTTCCCCCGGAAACGGCCTAGATTAAACACTGATCATATCGTTACACTGCTGGCTCTTGTATTTTGATACTTCAATTTTTACAACTGGTGCTTTTTACCATGTCTGTCATTCTCGCGACATATGCTTAATTATCTGTACAAATGCTAATAAACTTTTAAAAGTAGTTTTTATATTGATTGCATAAATAAATAATGCAGATGCTAAGTAAAAATAATGCAGATTCTAAGTTCAGAGAGCAAGTATTACTAGTGGACGAACTGTTAAGATTAAAGTATAGTTTGAAAAATTAACAAACAATTTTAGATGTCGACACTTTCATCCAAATTATTTCCTCTTATAGAATAGGAAAGCAGGCACACGTTAGAGACCACGTTACATTTGTCGTTCTTTCTTTATACCTTTGTTATTAATTTTTTTAAAATTTCAGGCTAAACACCACATTTTGATAATGCAAGGATCAGGACTTGGAGTAAATGATTTGCAACTATACTTGCTCTCTAATATCTACAGTAGACGTAGGCGTAGACGTTGTCTTTGAGCGCTGAGTTGAAGACGCATTTGTGCATTTACCGAATAATTGAATCGCCTCGTGACCGTTGTTTGCTTTCGCTATTTTCTCGTTTTACGGACTCATGCAGTCGTTTTTTCGTTCGTGACGATGAGATGATCGGAGAGATCAATCGTCGCCAGTCGCTCTGGCGGGCGAAGCATTACCCGCAATACGAGAAGATGACTCTGGATCAACTGGTCCAAAGGGCTGGAGGACGACCTAGCCACGGCGCATTCGAGTAAGCCACCAGTTACTCACTCATAACTCGTGTAGGGAGGCGTATCAAAATGTAACAATATCATTGTCGTCGTCGTCGTCGTCGTCGTAGTCATCATCATCGTCATAATGACGGAGCTCGTCCGTTGCAAAAGTTACTGTGGTGCACTGCGCCAAGCTTTCGGGCAGCGCTGTATAAATTTCTTTTGACTTACTTACTTACCTACTGGTGCCTAGCCCCAATATCATTCAGCCAGCTAAGAGCAGTCTTGAAGCACTAGTTGGGCCCGGCTGACCGTAGAGATCCAAAGCAAACGGATGGAACTTCGCGTCGCCACCGTTCCGCCAATGCTATACGCTATCTAGATCCGAGTACAGCCGTAACCTCTGTCCGCTGAAGTCGGTCGGTTCGATTGCTTGGTCCAGAACTTGATCTTCTTCAGAGTCCGCCATGTGTTCTAAATCTGCCGGAGATTATCCCGACTGCAGAGCACCACTCACGAACCGAAGATATTTCGCTCGTTTAAATCTCACAGCAGATAGATATTCCCTTGCTTGGCTAAAGTTGCTTCACACGGCGCCGCTGTAGACATGTTGTTATTATGGAAAGACGACAACGTCTCGTTTTTGATCAATGAAACATAAACCAGTCAAAAGCCAAAACGTTTAGTCAGATTTTAAGAATTACTCTATGATGTGTCAGCCTTTCCTTGTCCTTAGACATCCGAAACCAGCAAAACCTAGTGAAGAAGTTAAGAAATTGGCCGCAGCACTACCAGAGGCCTTTGATTGGAGAAATGTAAACGGAAGAAACTATGTTTCACCCGTTCGCGATCAAGGTATCTTCAGTTCAGATTGATAGAAACAATGAACATCGTTCTTGTGAACTTCTAAGTCTAATAGTTTGATATTCAAAGAGATCAATCGAGGGTAGGACTATAGGCCTACGTCGAATCCATACCATAAAGGCCCAAGTCAATTTCAGGGATTTGTCAGCGTGGAGTATCAGCAAGATATAGTAGACTATGAAGGAAAAGAGAAGCAAACACATCTAACTCTAGATTTGATGATATTACAGTAACATGGCGCAACAAAAATTTGCTAAAGTGTTCTATTGGCCTTTCATCTCAAATAAAAAATATCTATGATGAATCTGGGATAGTTTGGTCGACTAAATTTCACGTAGTATAGCGTATACCGGTCTTTACCAACCATAGCATAGCATATGTCCTCACTAATTAATTGGCTCTTCGGTCGGCGGATACACTTTTCCGTGTCTATGAAGTACACGATGGCTCTAAATTCAGTCTTTCCGTCTGAAATGTAGAGCTGCCGCTCGGTTGTTGTCTTCATTTTGTCCGTATATATATATATATATATATATATATATATATATATATATATATATATATATGCTCTTTCATTTGATGCGGAATTTCTCGGTGGCAGGTCACTGCGGCAGCTGTTACTCGTTCGCATCGGCCGCGATGAACGAGGCTCGTGTCCGGATCTCCACAAACAACACCCGTCAACCGATTCTCTCGCCACAGGACGCAGTCGACTGCAGTCACTATTCACAAGGTCAGTCAGCGGAGAGAGATTGGTTGGGCCTATTATCGCCTATACATATGTCTGTCCATACATCAACAACGCAATCCTCTAGGCTACCTATTTAGACTATCTTTCTCTGTATGTATGTATAAATTGGACGGGAACAACGGTGGTTCTCACACAGTGCAGTCCCTACTGGACCACTTTAAACCTTGTTATATTATATTGCTATATTATTATATTCTAAATGAAGTCATTTAATTTTTTTTTCAAATTTCAAAGTGCCGCAGCGCCACCTAGCGAAAACCAGACTGTGATAGGATACGTTCTTAGAAATTATGAGCTACTACTTTTGGTTGCTAACATTAATAATTAATAGCAACCGGTTTAGAAATTCATGCGTTTTAAACCAGTTTCAAAATTTAGTGGATTATCGGGAAGGCTACTTTTCCCCCGGAAATAGCCGTTATGCTGAGGATCAGAAGGGGTCTTGTTCATATTGTCACTGGGTTCATTACTGTTCACGTCCTGCTCATAGACGGAGTTTGATTTGAGTCTGGAGAGTGGAGACACAATGGGCAATGAGAGCGCAATGAGCAACTACACAAAAGGGACAAACTCGCCAATTTTAGTTCAAGGAAGCAAATATTTTAAATTATCTGTGTCCTTATTATACGACTTTTTATCAGCTTAAAATATAAGCACGTAATCTCTTCAATAATTAACTAAGTTGTATCATTGTGCTCAACCTTCACGGGCCTCCTCTTCGATTCCAGCGATTGTCTTGGGTTTGCAAACAGGTTGCAACGGTGGGTTTCCCTATCTGGTCGCTGGTAAATATTCAGAAGACTACGGAATGGTGGACGAGTCCTGCAATCCATACAAAGGGAACGAGACGGGATCTTGCACCACAGACAGTTCCTGTCAGCGCTACTATTTCACCGGATATCATTACATCGGAGGATACTACGGCGCGTAAGTATAGACGCTCTCGTTTACCAATGTCATGAAAACGATTCATCATCGTCATCATCATCGTTCTTATCATCATTATCATCGTCGTCGTCATCATCGTCATCATCAATATCGTCATCACCATCATCATCATCACCATCATCATCATCATCATCATCATCATCATCATCATCATCATCATCATCATCATCATCATCATCATAACCTACCTTAATCGTGTTAAGTTGAAAGCTTCATTGTGTACGATGGCTTAAATGCAGGTGCAATGAAGAATCGATGATGGTGGCTTTGGTGAACTTTGGTCCAATTGCTGTTTCTTTAAAAGTTTATGATGACCTGCTGGAATACGAAGGAGGCATTTACATACACACAGGTAGCACAGCCTTAAACATAATTATGAGAGGACAATTTACAGCTACACCTGAATTCGGCACTGCTTTTGCCAATTAACTGATTTAAGTGAGAAATTAGCGAGTATAAAAATGAGAATACGTAGGCCTAAGCATTTTGCGTGGCTCGATGTCTCTCTCTCTCTCTCCCTCCTTAGGAGTGAAAAGTCGATTCAATCCGTTTCAAGTGGCTGATCACGTGGTGGTCATCGTCGGTTACGGGGTCGACGACGAAACCAAAACCAAATTCTGGATCGTGAAGAACAGCTGGAGCGAAACATTTGGAGAGGGAGGATACTTCCGGATCAGAAAGGGAACCAACGAAGTCGCCATCGAGTCGATCGCCGTCCAGAGTTTCTACGTATTCTGAATATTCTGCTTCAACCGTTTCGTCTTTTGCCTTTCTATTCGAACCAATGCATTTACAAGAAAGAGCGTACAAAATACAAAATGACAAAACATTCAGTTATCGCTTATTTGTTGCTATTAAAAGACAATCATCTGCTAAATATATCAACCTTGATCGTTGTATTTAAAATTAATTTTGCCGTTTACATTGACGAATGTGAAAATGCGAATGAAATCCTTTAAGGCTTACTTGTATTCAGATGGACAAATAGAAGTTATGCTTCGGAGAACCGGTTACATACAAATGCAGGGATTATTATCTTCGAAATGCAGAATTAGCTTTAGCTACAGTTTAGTCGCCGCTACTTTGTTTAGGATAAGATTTTGACAATAAGTATTGAATGCTAAGTCCTAAGTCTAATTGTTGATACTGGCTGCATTATGCAGATGCGGAATTATTATCATCTGCGCTTTGGCTTTCCTTTCTATGCAGAGCTTTATTAGGCCTATATAAGCTACGAAAACTGTACTCGACGCTGCTTTGACACAAAGTGAAGGAGTGAAAAGTCTTTAACTCTTTTTCTATATTTTTGTCGCACTTCCCGCAGCTTCTCTGGGCCACCCCGTTAACTGCTCGTTTGTCACTCGCTACTGAGGAATGCCGTGCAATAGAATGACGCTCTAGAAGTTATCGAATTAGACCAGAATCGACAGTTTAACAGCATCTACACTGTAGATGCTGTTCTGTAGATAGTCTCTACCTGATTCTGCGTCAATAGCTCAGATTTCCTAGAAGATTTAGATTAAATATAACCAACAAGATCTTCAATTAAATCAATCCAGCAAGTAGTTTATTCGATTGCGGTAAGTGTAAGCACCGATCCAA
Source organism: Metaphire vulgaris (assembly GCA_018105865.1). Classification (NCBI taxonomy): domain Eukaryota; kingdom Metazoa; phylum Annelida; class Clitellata; order Crassiclitellata; family Megascolecidae; genus Metaphire; species Metaphire vulgaris. The sequence goes on from CM030844.1 coordinate 15,159,533, forward strand.
ATAATAGATAAAGGACGTAAAACGTTCTTCTTTTTCTTCCATCATCTATGATGACGATGAGTTTGATACGAGATGACTCCAGGTCTTCCTGTCTCTTGCCATGTGTGTTGCTTCTTCTAAGTTCAGATTTTGTTTCCAACATCTTCTTTTATATTATCTATCCCGGTCCGCGACAACTGGGTACCGCCGATTGGGCCCCGGACAACTGGGCCCGCCAACTGGGTAACGGGACATCTGGGTAACAGGACATCTGGGTAACGGGACATCTGGGCCCCGTACAATAGAGAAAGAGAGAATGGTGTTGATGAATGGAATAGGCAACGACTATTTTGGTTTGCCGATTTTATGCTTCAACATCATAAATGTCTGCAGGGATACAGCGAAGGCTCAGTGCTTCTTAATCTTAAGTCCATATAAGCCTGTAGTAACTATAGGTTGTATTTACGATCAAAGAAACAGCACCTCTTCCCATTAAGAATTTGTACTCAATTTGTAGCCGATGACAGGCTAAAAGAAGACAGACCACCCGAAGTTTTACAACAACCCTCATTTATTATTAGGCATAAGTCGAGTTCGATAGTGCGGGGCCCAGATGTCCCGTTACCCAGATGTCCCGTTACCCAGATGTCCCGTTACCCAGTTGGTGGGCCCAGTTGTCCGGAGCCCAATCGGCGTTACCCAGTTGTCCTGACCCGATCTATCCATAATCCATCTCTTAGCCTGTCTTCCTCTACTTCTGTTCCCTCAATATGACAGTGCAGAGCTCTCAGAGTCAGTCTTTCTTCTCCCATTCTTGTCACATGTCCAAACCACTGTAGCATTCTCCTTCGGATTCTGTCTATTTCCATGTCCTTCATATTCGTTCTTTCTCTGATTTCTTCATTCCTGATCTTATCTCTTCTTGTGATTCCTAGCATTCTTCTTAAACATGCCACTTTGAAGGTAAGTATCTTTCTTTCATCTTCTTTCTTCATCTTCCAGCATTCAGATCCATACATCAAGATCGGCAGTATCATTGTCTTGTACTGTATACCATAGTTTTTGTGTCTATAGCTAACACTTTTGACGTCCAAATTTTATTTAATTTTCCAATTGCCGCGGCTGCTAGTCCAATTCTCTTCTTTGTGTCTTTCTCGCAATTTCCATCTTCTGTTATTACCCCTCCAAGGTACGAGTATTCCTTGACTTGCTCTAGTCTTTCATTGTAGAGTAGGATGTTACATGTTTCCTCTGTTTTTCCTATTGTCATTACCTTAGTTTTTTTCCTTATTGATTTTTAGTCCAAACCTCTTGCTGCTATTGTTTATTTTATCTGTTAGTTCTTGCAGTCTTATGTCTCTGCCATAAGGTCATCTGCAAAACGGAGGTTATTTTACCAGTTTTCCGCTTATTCTCACTCCTGCGTTACTGTCCTTTAGTGCTATATTTGTATTATTGCTTCTGGCAGTAATATGAATGGATATGGCGACAAATTGCATCTTTGGAAAGTGTAAGCACCTATCCAAATAATACATAAAGGACGTAAAACGGTAACTTTGTCTAAAGGTGATTGGAGCTTTTCTGCCAGAAATGCATATCCATTTGCCCAAGTAGGCCTACTCTGACACGATATCAAAAGGCCCAGTACTGCTTGACCTAGGTGAGTTCGTGCATAAGCCAGGATTTCCTGCACTAAATCGAGTGCCTCTGACACTGATGTGTTCTTCAACTGTGTATATATTCATGAGTATTCGCCCACGACAACCTTACTTACGGTACACAGTGTAATGGCCTTAGGAAAATCATTAAATGGACTGCTTTCAGGGCATGTAACCTCAAAATAGTCTTTTTTATTTATGGGTGGCCCGCTGATAAAATCTCGCAGGTCCTGGTGTACTTAGACTCTGTAAAGCCAAGCAAAGCCAGCGGCTAAGAAGCACCCAAGCACAAAAGGGCGATTCACGGTTCGCCGACTTTCTGTAAACAGCGTTGGATTCAAACGATCATATCAGTTAAGAATCTAGAAGAATAACCGACAAATCAAATGTAGACATCATATTGCGAAGACATCAAAATACAGCAGAGAAGCATTTTTGAGAAGCATTTTGATGCTTTGCGTCATATTAGATCGAGTTCTTCATTCGTAGGCAGAAGCAACTTTACTTCGACGTTTCCACCAACAGGCAAAGCCTCAGAATAATTTTTTCTCAGCTGCAGAAATATTTTCAGACTTTGAAAAATGAATTTGAAGACTTTCTACCTCGTATTTCTTCTCCGGTTTCTACGTCTGATGGCGGAGGAAGCGTCAGAGGACTTGGAGGATGGATTGAATCCCACGGCCTGTGACTACGAGAAGTATGTGGGTTACTGGATTTTCGAAATGGGAGAAGGAGGCTTCGATAAGACCATCAACTGCTTGAAACCACCAGGTAAAATAGCCCATTTTCAATTAAGAAATACATCTGAAATAGCTGTAAATCATTTTCAGGATTGTTGAATGAGGCTTGCCTTGAAAGCGATCCACATTACCTACTGCCCTAACATTACTTTTCTGCTTAGCATTCTTAGTGTTTGCCGGTGTGGCAGGCAGGGTGAACTCTAGACACAATCTACTCTAGAGTACAACATACCTAGGTACAATGTACTCTAGAGTAGATCGTGCCTAGACACATTGTGCTCTAGAGTTCCCGATAACTGGCGGTAGCATGCACTCTAGAGTACGAACTACCTAGGCATGGTGGACTCCAGGCACAACGTGTACTACAGTACTCATGCCTAGGTACACTAAACTCGTACATCATACCTAGATACAACGTACTCTAGGTATTTATTATTATTATTATTATTATTATTATTATTATTATTATTATTATTATTCCAGGACAATTTTCATAGCGCTGTAAATAGCAAACTACCAAAATCAAAAGCGCTTTGACAACGCTGATATGCCAATGAAGGTCCGAAGGTGGCGATGTTAAAATCCGCTCGGATGATAGAAAGGACTCGCTGCCGTGTAGAAATTTCATACCTAGAGTACGTTGCTATGTGCTCTAGAGTACTTCATTGCGAAATACAATGTATTCTACACTGTAGGTACATCACACCTAGGTACAACGTACTCTAGGTATATCATACCTAGGTACTGTGGCGAACCGGGCCTTATGTACTACTTTCCCAGGATGGCTGACGCCCGGTCGTTACGCAGGATTAGATCTCTCAATTAAGTCACGTGGGTGGTCGGCTTAGCTGTTTAGCTAAGGTTTTACTATCAGGTGGCTGATTCCTTCCCTCTATCTCTCTATTGGCCTCTCAAGGCCGCCGAGAGAAACTCCGGGCCCCTGAACAAAAATAAATGGCGGGCCCTTAAGAAAAATTTATCAAGTCTCCGAAAAACCTGACAAGCAAAAACATACGTTATCAACTCTCCAAAAACAGCCTGACGAGCAAAAAAAGTTATCAACTCTCCAAAAACAGCCTGACAAGCAAAAAACACTATCGTCACCGGATCTGGGCCCCTGAAAGCTCCACGGGCCCCGGTACAATGTACCGGCTGCACCCCTCTCTTCAGGCC